>JAHDVE020007836.1:0-62736 GCA_022606495.2 Halesus radiatus
AGTCTTTCCATCTCTCGTAAACATACTTCCCAAATACACAAACTCATCAACCTGCTCCAAGTATTCATCATTCACAACTATATTGCATACTGTTTTCGTACTCTCTCTTTAAAACACCATGACTTTGGACTTATTTACATTCATCATTAGCTCATTCATCATACATACTTCGTTCATCCTAGATACGAGGGACTGTAGATCTTCCATACTGTTATCAATCAGCACCGCATCATCAGCATACAACAGACAACATACTTGCAGACTACTCATTTTCGCGCCCAGGCCCACCTCTTTCAATTCTTGCATACAATTATCCATGTATAGATTGTATAACCAATCGAATCAAAATGACATTAAAAACATTTCATGTCATAAAACCACTTTCGGACAAAGAAACTACATATATTTTGGAACAAAACTTCCGCCAGATATAAAACTAATAGAAAAGTTTGATGAATAGAAGCGAATAATTAAAGTCTGGTTGAAAGATATCACTGAAACAACCTTAAAAACAGCACTAAAATCGACATAGAAGACGCACCTAATTAGATGACGTTAAATGAAATAAGTCTAATCCGCTTCGGCACAGGACCCCCTAGTGAGGGGCACTAAGAAAAAAAAAACAAAAAAAGATCAATTAATGTGCAAAATATATAATGAATGTACCATTTTGTATTTTAACCTGTTATTCTGTTAGCATTTTCATACTTACAACATATTTTATATTTTCAATTGCTTATTTATATAGTTGCTAATAAAAAATACATATAAATATTATATTACTAGTATTCAACCGGTGTAATTTGTAGTTTCACACACGGTGGAAAATTATATTACTAGTATTCAACCGGTGAGTAGTTTCACACACGGTGGAAAGTTACACATAAATATTATATTACTAGTATTCAACCGGTGTAATTAGTAGTTTCACACACGGTGGAAAATTATATATAAATATTATATTACTAGTATTCAACCGGTGTAATTAGTAGTTTCACACACGGTGGAAAATTATATATAAATATTATATTACTAGTATTCAACCGGTGTAATTAGTAGTTTCACACACGGTGGAAAATTGTTTCAGAAGCAAAAAATAATTGAAATGTGACGTAAAAAGGTTTACGCTTTTATTAGTGACAGAATCAGATCAGAAAAGTCAAGTTCTACAAAGCTTTCTCTATCCTTTCCCTCCAATGAATACTCAAACAATTATAAAACTAGAGGAAGCATAATTCCGCTGGCTCTGGGAAGATAAAACTAACTCTTAGGCGGGTCCCCGATGGGCCGGTAAGGATTCAACATAAACCGGTTGCAATAAAAATGTGTACTGTTGCGCAATGTTTCGCTGCATTGACTCACATACGGGTCTGTAAATGTCAGTATAATTAAATTGTCGGTACCGCATTTAGCAAATAGTCGAGTAAGTCAAGTGACGCCGAGGTTACGGAATTTTACATTTATTCATAATGTTAGAATGATGTGCCTAATAAAATCATAAAAATATGTTAATATGTCACGATACTTTAAAATTAGAAGTACACTATAATATAAAGTGCAGGTATATTCTGGTAGCGTACACTATATACTCACAAAAGGCTCATATATTTACACATATAATATTTAGAATTGCATCGGTTAGTTAAGATTTGAAAACAAAACTATACGCACTCCTGTTAAATTTTATTAATAGTAACAGCTAAATAACTTTTAATTAATTGAATTTTAAAAAAATGTTCTCATCGTTCAGCTGCATCACCCACAGCTGTACTATTCGGGGGGACAAGGGATTCTGGGCTCGGTGCGCACGCGCCGCTCGATATCCCACTAGTTCATGCGCTCCTGGCGGACTTTCCCGTAAGCTCGACACATCCTCAGGGAAGGATAAACAACAAACAATATTCGTTCTCGCGGCGCTTTTCGGGAAAGCTTTTTAAACTTCGAACACATCTCACGTAGAATGACCATAATAACCAATCGCAAAAAATAATAGACGCCTTTGAAATTACACGTTCTATGTATGCATCTAGGAGGGTACCTACACACGAGGATAATAATTCTTCCTCGTGTGGTCTAATTTTCCGTGTACTCGTATAGCAATTTATGGAGAAAAAAAAAATTTACTTCGAAAATATCTCACGTAGAACAAATAAGTATAGAATAAGTACGATCGTAGAAAATAATGATTGCACGTCCCGTGCATTTAGAAGGGTAACTGTAACTGCCTACTTGGATAATTCTTGCTCGTGTGAGTTAACCTTTTGTTCTGTGCAGTTCGTTTAATATCCGATAAAAGTTTTTTTTATGGTTATGATACTATCTATACGAAATGCTGGTAGAAAATGGAATGTAGTAGGCGGACACGTTTTGAACACGGATAAAACCTTAAACAAATATCTATAAATATTTTTTGTAATGACAAATGTTAAACAAACAAATTAATGATGTTAATAATTACTGGTAGCACTGAGATATTTGCAAATGGGATAAAAAAATTATTACAATTTCCTTTGTCTGGATAGTCTGTCCCACTTTTTAATACTCTTCGAACATGTAAACGTAATATAAAAAATTATTAAAAATCAATATATTACCAGTCTAAAGGGTATTTCCTTCATCTAACTTCACAAAAAATCCATTAAAAACGCGTTAACCGTTTAAAATCACACACCCCCTCCCCTCCGCCCCTTCGAGAAATAGTCCGCCCCAAATAATTAAATACGACACGTTGCGGAGTCAGGAAATTAGTTGAAGTTATTCGAGTTTCTCGGGTTACGAGACTTGGCTCAAGGGGGAGGTTTTTGTTTGGGTATCAAGTGACATACCCCCCCCCCCCCACTCTCCGACTGACATTTGAGAATATATAGGACTAGCTAGGCATTGAACGACCTATGCCAGGGTAGCCACAGAAAATAAATTTAAATTAGTACTGATACCCAAGTATAGGTTACCTAATGCAGTTTTTTTTATCGAATCAAAATTTGCAAACTTAAAAATGTATTTCCGGGATTTTTTTTAACCTGTTAACTTATCGGTTAAAATACCTTATAAATAATCCCAGATTTTCCTGTTTACTTTGCAATTCCATAAACAGATTTTGTTTATTTCAGTGCTTTACGTGGCATACCGATAAACACATTTACTATTTGTTTCTGCGCCTCACGTTTCAAACCGATTAGCAGTTTATTCATTAACATATTCACTATTTTTTCTCTTTGTTTCTAACGTTGCAAACACGGTTACTATTTTTTCTCTTTCTCTTTTTATTATTATTATTTTTTTTTTATTTATGGAGAAAATACAGATACAGACAGTAGTAATATCGAAACAATATATAAATATTTGGAGAACTCGCCTGTATCCTAACCTATTTCTCACTGATTCTAACGTTGCAAACATAGTTAGTATTTTTTATCTTTCTTTCCAACGTTGCAAATACTTTTACCATTTGTTTCAGTGCCTTAGGATATAGAGCTATATGTTGAAAACATACTTACTATCCGTTTCAGAGCCTTACATTGCAAATCGGCAAAAAATAAGATTCTTTATAGAATTTACTAACAAAAAATTCTGACAAATGCATTTCATACAAGTTTACAAAACCGTCGTAATAAATCCGACCAGACAGACATTCCAATTACGTACTGAAAGCTAACCAAGTAATAAAATGCCGAAAATAAAAACATAATATTCGGCATTGTATCGCTCCCCCAACAAATTGCCGCTCGACTCCTCTTCTCCCGGCGGATACCTCCCTTGACATTTCACTGTAGGGGGCGGGCCGCTAAATTTAGACAAATGCCGGCTAACGAATAGGCAACATGCATTATTAAATGTTTGATATTACGTTAACCCGCTATAATTATAGTAAAATAATAATAACAAACATAGAAAATTAACCATTTTTATTACCACTGAAGATAATCTATCTATTATTATTATTTTTTAATTTAACACATTTTAGTATGCATTTTTAAATATCTGTTTAGGTAATAATATTTTTTTATTTATTTAGACACTTTTAATTTATATATTATTTTATTTTATGTATTTTCTTACGCATTTTTAAGCATTCTTCTACATAATCCTATATTTATTGATTGTTGCCCGTATCAGAATAGACATCGTCTAGTAAGACAGTAATGTATATGTATCAACATATATACCATTAAACGCCCAGGTTGTCGGCAATAAAAGTAATAATACTTTTTATATACTCGTATATAAAGAATATTATCCCGATTGGCGTGTTTATTTTTTATTTTTAATACAAATCTACAGATTTATTCTGAGCTTCATGTCGAAAAAACCACCTCCATCCCCCTTTCCCACCCTTAAAGCATAATTTCGGTACTGCTAGATAAAAGTTTGCACATTTAAAATAAGAGGAAAACTACTGCGTAGGGGTTGGGGTAGGAGTAAAACATCACAACCTCAAAACTTTCCTCCAAACCATTCATAACCCCGGGTAATTCAGCGAGTATGCAATAAAGCAAAACGCCAAAGTAAATCATGTCATCTCGATCGCATTCAACACACTCGTATTCGTACTAAACAACAAAAAAAAACATGACGTCTTGATATTTTTTTATTCCACATAGCTCTTGGGGGGGATTAGGTCGAGAGCCGATAATAGTTATGATAACATAGAAAATCCAAAATCCAAATAACAGTATATACATAATATACATTAATGAGGAAATAACAAAAATAGGACAAAGATATGCATTAGAGAGAATAATCAAGCGAAGCCTGAACAAGCTTTTGGTAGAGGTTCATGATGTTAGACGTATTTGACAAAAAAAAATTGAGTGGTACCAAAAATTTCAAGGGCCTGGCTTGAGTTAATAAGTCTCGACATTCTGGGCAGTGGAGAATGGTATCCACAATTAATAGACTGTTGATTGAGTAAAAACAATTCATTGTTTCTGAGTCTAGGGCAAGGAATGTCGAACTGGATGAGTGGCAACAAACAAGGTGAGTCATTAATGGAATAATTAATGCTTTGAAAATGCAAATGAGATTAAAGTCTTTCATCCTTAGTTACCTCCATTAGAATCTTTCCTAGTTTTTCGTTTAAGAAACCCCCTCCACGCTGCGTGCGCATCCTTGTAGTTAGGTGGGGGATATTGTGGCGCTATTTGGACACGCACACAATCAAGATTTACTACAATTACAAGAATTAACTTAATCACCTTATTGCACGTGTGGACGGTACTTTTGACTTTTCTCAGGACAGTGATTTAGTTGCCACTCATCACTGTCCTTGCCTCTGGCTACGTGTAACCTACGCACAAGTCGGTACACACTGCGATACTTGAGCAAAACCCGTCAGATTGTAAATCGAAAATCTAATACACCAGGCTATAGATCAACTACATCTTATATCTGTATTTTAGCAACAACAAAAAAATTATATATATATATATATTTATATATGAACGTAAATCTTTTTGAGCAATTTTAAAATGAATGCACGTTGTCCATCGCCTAACCTAGAAGTATAATGTTAATGCAGGTGGATAAATTTTATCGTACTGTACCTAGGTATCCAAGAGGAACCAAGATGTGTCAAAGCTACCAAGCCGCTGAATTAACGAAATTAAGAAGTTAGACGGAAAAGCCCAACTCAGAGCAAGGAATGGAGAATAGTGGAACCAGGGCCCCGATTACGGTTCTTTTTAAGGATAAGGCATTGTCCTCTTCCTTAGTCTTAACATTCAGCGAATCACAAGTCTTTAAAAATATCGATATTTGCGCAGTTTTAACACAAGAAGAAGTTCATTTTCATTTATTTATTTTATCTAAATCAAATTTAATATTATTATTAAAGTTCTGCAAGTATTTTAGTTTTTATTATTGTGACAGCTGTTACGGCGTTCAAGGCCATTTTTAAACTAATAGAGAATATAACAAATTTAAATAAATCAATTAAGAAAACATTGTCATTTAAACACGGGGAAAACAGATTATTAATGGAAAACCTCACAGAATGGAGCATTTTAATTATTTTCTAACTAAATCGATTTTACCGATATTACATAATTATTATAAACACACATCCAAATTAGAATTGGGTGGGAGTAAATAAAATCATATAAATAAGTCGCCGCAATGTGGATTAACCGCATCTTGAAAATGTCATTGAACGCCGAAACAACTGTCACATAAATAAAAAATAACTAAAATACTCGCAAAACAAAAAATAAAATTATTAAATTTGATTTAATAAAATTAAAAAAAAAACTTAATAGGAGTTCTACGGATTAAACACAAAAATAATTCATTTTGTCATTTGTCGCATAATAGTGCTAGTAAATTAACCGAATTAACGAAAAATCGATTTTCGTAAAGTACCTATTCCAAAAGCCCGAAATGTCAGATAAAAGTGATTTAAATTCTAAAAATCGTAATAAACAACACGTGTAAAGTAAGTAATAATAAACTACACGTGCTCAGTGTGTGTGATGCAACAATAATGTTTAATAATACTATAATAATTACACCACAACTCTTTTAAAAATGTATTGCCATTGACATGTAATCGGAATCGCAGTTAAACAAAATGTCTCTAAACCTAAGGATACACAACAATGGCCTTATCCTTAAAAATAGCCGGAATCGGGCCCCAGCTTGGGGAGGTCTTCATTCACCGGTTGATGATAGTATTGATGATATTAAAGCAGGGTATAAAATAGGAATTAAATCGTCCATTCAATACCACAAAAGCCATGCACACGCCTGTTCATAATTAAATTGGATGATTTTTAACAATGGACGATTATGTTGTTTGTAAGCGCCCCCAACTATTACGCCGGCAATTTTGCACAAAAAAGGAGTGTGTGCAATCCTTACACAATAATAGAACGGGGGCATTGGTAAAAGGTCTGGAAATTAAACCCTAATGACCAGTGGCAGCTCGTGACTTTTGAGTGAACTATAGTGCTAAGATTGAAAAATACGAATTTATTGATGGGTACACTGCCCCACCCACCTACCATTTAAATCTCCAAACAAAAAATTTAAATTAAAAAAAAAAATTTTTTTTTTCGGCTTCAACAATATCAATAACGTGGTATTTTTCAATCTTAACACTCTATCTCACTCAGAAGGCACGAACCGCCACTGCTAATGACTATATAGAGCTAAAATCCAAGTACCACCGAATAATAATCAAGAATGAATGATTTATTTTTAGTAAAACTCGGTTGAAACGAACTTATCAATTCGTCCATGAAACGAATCAAAAACATTATTATATCATTGAAGATAAACAAAATATTAACAAATCTCAAACGAAACAAAAAAGATACAGAACATAAGAAAGTAACGATCGCATCTGAGAATCGAACCCAGGACATGCTGTCTTACCGGGACAACGCTCTAACTACTGATCAAATGAAATTATTTTCGATATCATACTTCAATTTTTTAAGAATTATTAATACCATCCCTCAATTAAATACTCATATTTTTTTGGCTGCTACTTTTTGTATTATCGAAAAGTTATGCCCGAATATCGTTCTATCCGAGAGTAGAAGATACTCTCAGTATCGCCCTGGTGAAAGACCACGAATCAGAATTGAAACGTTGCTTGAAATGGCATTTAGCCGTGTTTGGTGAACAGATCTGAAGCCAGGTATTTCCCCACCTTCCTCTTCTCTTTCCCCTCCCCAATACCTTCAGCCTCACAACATTCCCAAATTGGGAATGCCATAGTCTCACTGGCTCCAGACGGTTGGGAGCAGTTGGGACTCTTGTGCGGTATTCATATAAAAAAAAATTATGATTGCAAATATATTTTGGTATTTGTTTGTTATTATTGTGACAGCATTTTCGGCGTTCAAAGCCATTTTAAAAGCGTGGTTGGGACAGATTGAGACGACTTATTTATAGGATTTAACCCACCCATTATTTTTAATGGTATTCGAAATGATTTATTAATATTTTCGGTAAAAGTCGATTTACTTAGAAATAAATTGTGATAATATTTTTTTTTTATTCTGGGACTTACTTACAGCAGAAATCTATTTTCCCCCCTGCTAATGGTGGCAGGTTTTTCTTAATTGTGTTATAATTACATGAATGCTATTTAAGCCAATGAATTTAAATGAATTTGAATGTAAGTTCCCGAATTATTTGAAGGAATTATGTTGTTTCGGTTCAGAATGACACGAATGAGACATTATTTGAATGTCTCTTGAAACCTTCAAGGTTTATGTTAAAGATATCAAGATTGAGCCAACACGTCTGTTCTGCCATGCACAGCAGCGTGGTGCCGCCACTGGCAGTAGTTGTTTGGTGCAAACAACTTATAGCATCTAAGAGGTATGAAGTATCTGTCAAGTTGTACGGTCATCGGAAGTAAAGAAGAGGTACAAGCCAGCTATCAAAATAAAATTTGACGATTGATTGCTTTCACAACAAAATAATTGACCCTATTGAAAGTATGATTTTCAATAAGTTTTCACTGCGGAAAGCGCTCTAAGGTCAAACGCTAATGTAATAAGTATAATAACAAACTCGTGCGGATTAAGAATGTGCTGATCGCTGATTAGAATATTTGGCAAAGAAAACTTACCCCGCAGGGCTTTCCCTGAGAACTTACATAATAAATAATAAGTAGGTACTTAATAAGATTTCTTATACGAGTATATTGCGAAACATGGTCACAGTATTATGTCCGATCAATAAATGTTAAACGTAAACAATGTTGGTCGTATTCATGGACTAAGTGTTTTCTGTGATCTTATAACTTGATGGAGGGCAATTCACGTCATTACTCATTCATTACATTACGAAAGTTAAACCTCTGAGACGTAAATTAACCCCTGCAGTGAATAATATACAGTCGAACTTGGTTAAAACGATCACGGCAATAGCGAGTTCACTGCTATTAAGACCAATTACCCAATAATATTTTAGTTCAGGCTTATTTCCAACAATTGGTTGGCGGTTATAATGAGGACGCTTCACTGATATACCGCACAAATAATTTTGTCAACACAATTTATATATACATAAATCGTCAAGTCTGAAAAAAAACAATTTTCAAAGTAAGTAATAACAGGCAGAGGTAGTGGCACAGTGCGGCGGCGTTCGGGCGAACGCCGACGGGAATTTCCAAATCCCGTTGGGGACAGATTAATGTTTTTATTATATCCATTGGGGACATGTAAAAAAATCATGCGATAATTATTGGTCTTTGTAAATTTATTCCCTTTTAACACCTTCATTTCACTTACCGTTAAATTAACTTTATTTTTACTAATCGTTAATTTTGTTATAAAAACCAATAAAAATGTACTAGTGCCTAACATCCTTTCACGAGGAAGGCTTATGACAGCGATGTACAACCTTTTTAGAGGAGGGGCTGCTTCATCTAATCACCAAACACGGCACGCGACCGACGAGTGGATTTTTTTTAAAGTTTATTCAGGTCTGGTCACATAATGCAGCTAAAAGCCATTTTAAGCAACGTTAAAATTCTGAATGGTGGTCTTTCACCAGGACGATACTGAGGGTATCTCCCACTCTGGAACGTGCGCAAATATACTATATATTATTTTTAAATGAATAATTGTGAAACAGCACGAATTAATTAAATAAAATTTACTTGAGCACGCCAACGCCGATATTTGAACCCGCAACCTTCGGATTCGTAGTCGAGAGCCTTACCCCTCGACCATGGAGGCCGTCAGATATACTCGTATGACAAACAATTTACTGTTTTTTTTAAAGCCCCAAGCCAGGTGTTGAGAGTTGTAATGTGTTGAGTGTTTTTGGGAGGAAATTGAGAAACATGAAAGCGAAATCTTTAAATCAATCAATGATTATAAATTTTATCCATAAAAGTATATATTTTTGTAATATGTACAAAACAAAGGTATATTATATTAAAGTAAACCAATAAACATTATTGGTTTTTACAATTATACCGAAAAAAAAATCATATTTTATTTAGTCAAGTGGGCCGAATTAAATGGCCCGCGGGACGCCGGTCGTGCATCACTGGTTTAAGACAATATTTCCTTTAAAACGGTATCAAGCTCTAATGTAATATCCTTTAGCAGCTTAAAAGCAAGCATCCACATAATGATGTTGTAACGTAGCGTCAATTCATTCATTTAATAATCCACTGAAAACAAAACTAGCATGTGTGCACACGTGCGGGAAAAGGATTAACGAAGATTAAATAATGGTGGTAGTCACTGCAAACATAACCTTTCTCCCCGCTCCGAGTGGCACGTGCAGAGGAAAACGTACAAGTTCAGCGGAGATTCACGTATTAGACATACTGGCACGGGGGCCAGTGGGAAGTGCAATAATACTCATGAATATTACGTAAACAATAATGCAGAATTATATTAAAAGTGTTGTTTTACAATGTTTTGAGCGAACTAAGGCAAATTAAGAGTGCAAGCAGATTTCTACCTTACTGAAGTGCGAAACGTATGAAGAAGTCGATAAAATCGGCAAATTCGAACGCTATGACAAACAAACGAACTCCGGGCGTCAATTAATGCGGTTCACGCGGTAATGGACCTCGTTGCAGAGCAAGATGTGGGAGAACGCGAGTCAAAATCGAAGTTTTTTTTAAATAACTCAGCTGTTGGAACAAGAATATTAATATTTACTAGAGATGCAGAAAATATTTTTTTGCTGGTTTTTAGCCTCCGCTTTCAGAATTTCTATGTACATATTACAAACTTCCATTGAAAATATCAAGATTTCATGCACTTAAAAAAATATATGTATTTTTTAATCACTAACGATAATATTAACAACTCTCAAAATGAAACATGAAACCAAAAAGATGCAAAAAAGAAAAAGATAACTGCAGCAACTGGGACCAGAACCCAGGACTTCATAGTCTATCCAGAACCTGCCCTATAATCCACTGAGTTACTGCTACCCCATTCCTTTCGGTAATTTATATCGGTATCATACTTCGATTTCTAAGAACTGCCAATATCATCCTCGATTAATTCCGTTGCTATTTCAATAGTATAATAAATATTACGACACATACGAGTATAATATCAGAAATACACAAAAAACGCCTATCCATGTCTTCTTCCTAGCAAAGTGTTAAACAATAACAAAAAAAAAATTAAAACATAAAATTATCTTAGAATATGATGTAGAATCATCTCCTTTCGGAAGTAGCACTAATTTCAGAACACCGTTCGGTTAAAATAAAACATATGCGCTAGGACCATTGTGCTTTTAAAAACTTACATTTATCTGCCTATGAGCCATCTTGGTGTTGTTATTTAAAACGTTTTAAACGATCGCGGCGCCCTCATTTTCTTTCTACTATAAAATGCCAGACTGGAATACACAATCAATTCCTAATTATCCAATTTTCCAAAACGTTCAAACTTTCAAATTGATTTAGCTCAGTACCATGTGGTTTGGAGTAATACATTGGATTTCCGCCGTAAGGGGGCGATATTGAGACATTGATTTCCCTAGGATAGGTTTCGTTCGGTCCGTATCCGTCCAATTCCGTTTCCAATTTGCATGTTTAGGTACAGCCGCAGTAGCGTTGCCAGACGTCCTGATTTTCGTGGGACGTCCAGCACAAAACTGATAAATTTGCTATTTTTTGCAATTGGGTTTAATTGGTAGAACCCGATTTAATTTTGAAGTAAATCAAATATAATGTTATTATTAAGTTCAGCTAGTATTTTAGTATTTAATTATTGTTACAGCTGTTTCGGCGTTCAAAGCCACTTTCAAACTGCGGTTAGGTCACATTGCGACGACTTACTTATAAGATTTTATTTACTCCCACTCGATTTTAATTTGGATGGTGTTTAAAATGATTTATTTCCGGTAAAACCGATATAAAAGAAAATAATTGTGAAAAAAATGCTTTCTTTTTAAGGTGACCCGCCTTTTGCTCCTAAATCCGATTTAAAAATTAATATTTTTGTAAGATAGTAAGTAATCTGGCAACGCTGAGATATAGCAGTATAGGCGCATCCCCAAAATACCCCGGGAAGATGGGGTGAATAATGTAGAGATTTTTCGTGGAACGGCCAAAAATTGTGAAATTAGATATAGACATACTACGAATACAGAATACACAGCGCGAAAATTTAAGGAGAAAAATAACAATATTTTATTATATCAAGACCTGAATAAAATAAAATTAAACAAAGCAATTTATTTATTTTTGAAACAAACAGTACATGTATAGAATGAGTGGTGTACAAATTACAAGGTTTTAGAAAATTAATACAAGGATCTGTACCAAAGACATGTCTCTATGTAATATCTAGTAAGTGGTTTTATACATTTTACCGGGCGGGGTTAGTACAATGTTAGGGAATGATATATGGGAAAGATAAAAAGGTATATGAAATATAAATGTACAGTGTATAAGTGTATGTGTGTGCGCGCGCATGTGTGTGTGTGTTTCACAGTTTGAAAATGGCCTTAAACGCCGAAACAGCTGTCACAATAATAAAAACGAAAAATACTTGCAGAATTTAATAATAACATTATTAAATTTGATTTAGATTAAATTTTAAAAAAATATATTGCATTTGAAACGGAGAAAGTGAATTTATTCTATATTTGTTCTATACTATTGATATATAGCATGTATTTGGGAATCCATGATTTATTTGCTGTAAATGAAGTGTTCGTGTTCGGTACATCACAGTAAAAATGCGTGATACGTAGAGCGCTTCGTTCCATATACATATTTCTATTTGCGCCGGTACACGGGTCGGTGCAGCGCGGGAGCGGTGTTATTTACTTTCATTGCTCTCATTTTACTATAAGCAGGCGATGTTCATACCGACCCGTGAAGGAACGGGCTTATCCCTATATATAAATTATACCGCCCATAAGAGACCGCCATTGTCTCGCTAAAAGAGAAATCTGTTTGACCGACCGTAACGTAACGACTGATTGGCTAAGCACATGCTTTTAGAAAGTAGAATATTGAAATGTTTGAAAAACGGTGTAAATAATGACCGACTCACAGTGCAAAAGATAGATAGAGATGCCCTAACACGCAAGGAGAAAAAATGAAAATAAGAGGGGCGGGGGGCGAGCTAGTTAGCTAATTCCCGTTTAACGTTTTGTAATTTGATTACCACATTTAAAATCACGCGAAAAAAACGTGGACGGTGGTGAATTAAACTGGTGCCAAAATGGGTGTCACGTCATCTATGCCTCCACCGTCGAAATCGTACTTAGGGCAAGTCTATTAATTCTGACGTCGGTGCACCAGCTGAAGTTTCATGTCACCACTCTTAATAATCAACTAAATGTGTCCAATAGCCCAATATTAGGTATATTCCCTATAATCTCGTAAAATTTCCCATCCCATAATCACCTGTTCAGGTATTCCTTGGTATTCCATTATGTACACTTCTGTCTCTTTCGCTCGGTTATTATGTCAGATTTCTATTTCATGCTATCTCATTTTTTCTTTGTTCTATGTTATGTTCTGTCTTATTCTATTTTGTATATATAAACACACACTGTATTTTTGATCAGTTTAATTTTTGTACCCTGAAGATGCTTATGTTAAGCGAAACCGGTCGGTCGTAATAAAATTAAATAAAATTCTCGTGGTTATAAACAAATTTATTGTTTTATTTTCATTAAATATTATTATACTTGCAGTTTTACTTTCGAAGCATAAACACGTCGTGACATTGACATTGCAGACACATAAGGGATAGCATATTGGGGATCGGGGTCTAAATTTAGACATTGAATGTAAACAGTTCAGTCAGAGATGTTAACGTTGCGTGTGGAGCCAATATCATCTCCTACCCTAAACGAGGGGGAATTTTTGTAGTGGTGAGAATAGCGACATTCAATATTATGTGTCAAGCGAACACGAAGGTTAAGCAATATGTGTGGTACAAGTTGACGCTTGGTCCGTATTGTATCTACAGAAGCTTTGACTTGCAGAACCCAAAATGTGTAGAGGTATAGTGGGGGAGGTCGAGTGCTACCCTCCAGACGCTTCGTCACGCCAGTTCGGTGATTGACTTTGCTCTGTGGTGAACAAGTAGGCATCGCGCTACCCGCAAACGCGTCATGGCTCAGCGTCTCTTTCAAAATTTCAACGAATCGGAGTAGCATTGACTTTATTGATAGTACACAATAATCCGATTCGTAGAAGAAAATATTGGGCAACAAAAAATTATGATCGTTAATCGTCATACGTGTAGCCACACGAAAACCAAAAAGAAAAAAAAACAGCCCGCTAAGCCAGTTATTGGAAACCGAAAACCGTCAATTTTTACTCGCTCTAGATAAGGAGAAAAAATTATGAAATCTATATTTTTAAATATACGAGTACATATATAGTACGTACGGTATATATACTTGGTTAAGGGTTAAGAAAGATTACAATAATAGCAACAAAAAACAATAACGTAGGTAATGAACTATATATAAAAAATATGTCATTCTTTCATCGTGTGTACGTATATAATGTAATTCGTTGACAACCGCACTGAATGCCCCGTAACGAGAAATGGTGATGGGTCGAAGGACAGACTCCCATACGCTTCGACTTGTTCTGCTTTCGAGGTATGCAAGTTGGAATGGAACCTCTGCTAGCGGTTCGACAACGGAAAAATAATAACTTGGCTGGGGGTTTAGCCTCCAGACCATTTGACCCACTCCCCCCCCCCAATCTCTAAACATATTGGGTTCTAAAGTCGAAGCGTCTGTAGGTCGTTTTAACCTCATGTGACCGTTTTCTTCTTCCGGTGCCCTCTGCTGTCGAAGTTTATCCATCGTTTGGAAATCTTCAACAGTTCATAACGATATAGCGAAACTGCACTCGTACCAGTAACGTAAGTTTTAAAGTCACGATTTACGGCGTCTTATTCTGCCATGTCTTCTGTTATTACAGTGTTAGAAAAAACACGCAATTTATGAGGAGAACTTGATAATTTTACATGATTCTGAAAACCACATGTTACATGTAGCCAATAGCTAGGACAGTGATAAGTAGTAGGTGCTGTCCACACATCAGGTAAGTGATTTAGTAAACTCTTTTATTGTAGTAAGACTTGGAGCGTTTCCAAACAGTGCGACAATAGCTCCCCACCTAACTACAAAAAATTAGAAAAGATTCTAATCCAGTCAACTAAATTGATTTCCTTGATATTGGGAGAGTGTGACATTTTCATAAGATTCTGAAAATATTGATACAAGTCATAAGTACGGGAAACACCGGGCTATCCTAATCCCGAATACGCTACCCGAAGTCCTGTCTACCTGCAGCTAATGTACAAACGCCCGGCTTTAAATTCCGGGAATTTTGCAGTCGCCAGAAGAAGCGAGCAGTTAAGAGGTTTAACTTGGTCGGCAACAGCGAACCAATTACAAGCATAGTTCGGACTTCACGAAGGAACCCGAAGAAGAGTTCGGATTTGATTAAAACGGGAGACTTTGGCCGAAGCAACATCAGTGGACAGAGACGAGTCAGTAGAGACCGTCCGGCCAGTGGTCGTAGTCGAGACTCCCGTCTCCTACAAAGCAAGCAGGCCGCTTGCATCCCCAGCCTGAGACGGTGCGGGAAGAAATATCGACCGACTCGGCAGGAACCGCCGAATCCCAACGTCCGCCGTTCGAGTGCCTTTCGCCTCGTGCCCTCCGGCGCCGTGATCCCATCAAAGCGTATACCCACAGCCGTAGGAATCATCACCAGACAGGAGTCAAGCGCCCCTGGCATCCTGCTGATCATCCTCTTGAACCGTCTGAAACCGGGCGTCAAGCGTAAGCCGAACCGCGTGTCCGCCCGGCACCAAAACCTCCCCCTACCGGAGGTACCACCTGCTCTCCGAGGCTTTCAACACCAACATCGAGACGACTGGTAATCTTCCCACTGGACCGTTTGCAGATTACCCGTAGAAATAGTTTTCGTGTAATAAGTGAAACCCACAATACCTACCGCTAAAGAATGTGTTTTATATTGTGAACTAATAAAAAAACTTGACACTCAGCTAAGTTACCTGTTTTCCACTGAACCCCAATGACCCCATCATGTCAATATATTTTCAAGACTTTTACAATACAACGTGGGTTTATCCAACTGACGTCAGAATTGATAGACTTGCCTTAATTACGATTTCAAAGGCTGGAGGAAAAGGTCACGTGAGACCTATTTTGGCACCAGCCTAGTTTAATGCCGTCCATGTTTATTTTGCGTGATTTTGACTGCGGTGAGTAAATAACAAAACATTTATAAAAAATAATCAAACTAAATACTCCAACAAAATAGCCGAACTTTTTTTTTTACTTAGTTGCTGTTTTACTTAAATTGGCGGCAGGCGTAGCTCGCCTCCCGCCTCTCTTATTTTTTCTGTGGTGAAGCCCGTCCAAAGGTGTTGTCATTACCAAAACGAAACACCACCACAAATTAAAAAGAATCTTACACTAGAATGATCCGGTACGAGTGCAGTTCCGCCGGGTTATTTCGGCTTGTAAACGGCAAGGTAAAGATCGCTCTGAAGGGTACCAGAAAAACAAAAATAATATATCTCTAGACAAATTACTTATGACGCAAAGTCTACGCAATCCAATTTCAATGTAGGTGCAGCAGTGTTACAAGACTAATTTAAAATTTAATTCCAGTGTTTTCCACTCTCGTATACTCCAGCGGCATTTAGTATGCGAGAATCTCGCGTAAAACGTGAACGGTCGTAATAACCTACGTTTAATGTGACGTTACGTACAATGTACGACGAACATTCTCCATACTTCTTCTAAATATTGCAGATGTTATGTTCGCTCTTGCCCCAATGGCGAGAAGGAATTTAGGGTAGAGGTTGAATGTATGATTTTCCCCCTGATCCCCCGATGACGTGACTTTATACACGGCGTCCAGAAACTAGTGAATCTACATCACATATGAAGCATCCAGAGGGAGCCAGTATTTAGTCGGGTAGCCAGTGGTAACTAAAACGTCTAGTAGAATGTGTAGGCACTGGCCACGTGTGAATAAAACGCTTAGTGCTATTTTAGTTTATTGGAATAGAAATTATTCTATTTTCGAGGGCGAGTGGCCGCCACCACCACCAGCGGGCGCACCCTTGCAGTGTAGGCGGGGCAGTTGCTGTCCACTGGCCGCGTGTGGACACTCACGTGAGTTCACAAGTACCTACAATACAGTCGGCGAGTCTGCAAAGTCGTACTAGTTGCGCGCGGATCCTTGTAGTAGGCGGGGGCAGTTGCTGTCCACTGGCCGCGTATGGATATTCGCTAATCTACATTCTCATTCGAGTTCGCAAGTACGGTGCAGTGGGCGAGTCGGCAAAGTCGTATAGTCGCGCGCGCATGCATCCTCGTAGGAGATGGGGTATCAACTTATTAAAATGTACGTTTGGACAACACTGGCGGGACAATGCTTTAGTTACTATAAGCTACTTGACTAAATACTGGCTCTGCCTGGACGCCCCAATAGCAGTCCAAAAAACATTTTGATTTTTTGCTTTTTAATTTTTTCTTTCTTTTCGGCTATTAGAAGGTTTAAAAACTTTTGGAGCCTTTTATTTTAAGAGACAATATTCAGCTAAGAGTAACCCGTAGCGATCGATTTTTTTTCAAATTTGATTTAAAAGATTTCAATTACGGACTCGATTTACCCGAAAATGAAAGCCCAAATCAAAAGTTATACCACAAAATTCACTCCAAATGTGATGTGGATTCACCAGTTTCCCGCTTGTACCACGAATTTCCGGACACCAAGTATAAATAATATTGATAAGCACAATATTACCACTTTAATAAACATAGTATGACAATCTCATGGTTTTTTAAATGTGAAAACGAATAAGAGTCCCAACTGCCCGGAGCAAGTTAAATTAAGGTATTCCAATTATAGAGTATGTTGTGTAAGAGTTTTGACTCCAGGCCAGAGGTCGAGGTTCCAAAACTCGGCTAAGTGGGCTTTTAAGGGTCAACACTCAAAAATACACACTTCTACTACAAGCAATACTACAAATGAATTTTTCCGTAAATTCAACATGGGTAGTTAGGAAATGGTCTAAGGTCTCCTGCGATCTTAACGATGTACTCGTATATAGTCTCCAGTGAATAAATTATTTAAACTGTAATATTTTTAATTCTAAATGACATACGAATCGTACATACTGGAATTACAGGAAAATGATTCAAAAATGCCTTCACTGGTTTTCAAACTGCATCTATTACAGTTATTTTAGTATCGATGACCAATTTCTACACGGAACAAGTCAAAAATGCCGATTTTTAGTTAGATTCAATTTCGTAATTAATAAATTTACTGTTTCAATACAGAAACAACTCAATTATTGTCTAGTCGACAAGTGAAAGCAAATAACTTCATGCTCGTATTTAACATTTTAAAATGCACCTTCTTGTAAGTGTTACAAGGGAATGTTTAAAAAATTTGGGAATCTGTGATTTTTGAAATGTCTCTCTGTAGAAATAGGACATCGGTATGTATTTCATAGAATTAAAAAAAATATAATTTAAGACTTTTATTCACTGGAACCTAAGAAATTTTCGTTTTTTTTTTTAAATGTTGAAGAAAGACAAACATTCGCGGATTACAAATAACCTGACGATGTTTGAAAATATCCTACTATCATCACAGTAAGCGGAATATGTTGATTGTGTCGGATGAAGGACTTAGCCAGCCGAGGAATTGAAGTCACGACCCCTGGGTGGGACCTAGACGCGATTCCAACTCAGCTACTGACCGGTCATTATGTTGTTCACTGACCAGTACAGATAAATCATTTTTAGTATTGTTTATAATAAAAGTCTACAAAGTGGCGTTCAGTGCGATGTTTTTGAGTGCTGGCCCTTAAGCGTTTAACAAAACACTGTTAATTATATATAAAAAATATCGTAATTTCGTTTCTTCTTCTTCTACAGAAAAGATGACATAGCACAGCTTTACAGTGGATATTAGATATGGGCGAAAATAATTAATAAATTCAATCTCGTGACATACTCGATCCGATTCTTAATTGAAAACAGAATTAATTCTTCATTTGTTAGTTTAGGCCTTGCAACTCTATGGGCGTCATCGCAAAGTCACCGGACATATTGTGCAGTGTGCAGGACTCCATCTAACGTATAGAATCCCGCGTCATTGAATGAATTAAGAAATGTATATGGTATTCTGTCGTGACGTCGTAGTCACTACTCTCAAGGCGCAAGTTAGTCAAGTTACTGCGAGACACTACTGAGAAGTCTCTAATTTATCCCTTACTGCCCGCGGCGATTCCGTTCAGGTTAGTCCCAGCGCAGTCAAGCCGTCAGTTTCACTAGGCGGGTGGGAATTTCCAAAGTAATCGGTACTCGATAGGGTGCATCTTTGTTTAACTCGTAATATTGTCTTTAAAAACGAACCCATTATTACTAGATTGAGGTGTTTATAGTTTAAGTGTTGTTGAGATTGTTATTTTCGTGCTTATTTTATGTAAATATGTTATTTCCAACACTAGCGTAAAAATCCCCATTTTTACATACATATATTTTTTATGAATTAAAGGAATAAATTAAATAAATACACAAGACTGGGTGAATCATACTGAATCGATTCAGTACTACGATTGAATCTGCCCATGTCTAGTGGATGTGGCGTGCACGCCTCTGCACTCCATGTTTGCGCCCAACCGTTAACACACAAATAGAAAACGGCAAAATGACCATTGTTGCCATTATTGTCAGGTAGGTCATCGATAAGGAGTATAACGCGCAATAATATTTGTGCGCCGGCTATAAACTATGCACAATGAGCGGAAGTCCCAGAAGTAAACACAATCTTACGCCGCGATCCGATGGGTAAAACACGTACTAAAGCCCTGCGAGGTGACAATGACCGAGTGTAATTGAACGGAAAATTATTATTACTATTCGCAAATAATGAGACAATGCAATAATAACGAGAGACAAAAAAAATAGACTGGTACACCAATAATTGTTGATTACATTGAGTCCACCCGCTGACTAGCCCTTTTCACGGTGGCAAAATAAGAGGGCGCTGCGATTGTTCAAAAGTTTTAAAATGGTAACATCAAGATGGCTCATAGGAATATGAATGTATTGTAATATGCAAGCAACTTATTAGCCATAAAGTTTATTTTTACTTATGGTAACCCTTCATTCAAATGACAACCGACCGACTTTCTGATATCCACAGAACACGAGATATTATTCACTTTTCTGCTGCCTGCTGAATCGGTCGTGTTGTAGAACATACTAGTAACTTGTTGATTTGCATATTTTGCATCACTTCTAGTTTATAAATTTACCTTCTGAATTTTGTACGCGTCGAGAAATAAATCAATCAAATGGTGACCCTTCTTTTATTAATATCTCCGCGACAATCTTTAACGAAAGCGCTTGGTAAGTATACACAATACACAACATACCGTCAAACATAGGTAATACAGATAAAGTAACGTTAAAGTATGTTTATGAAAGCATAAGTGCATATTTTTACTTTAACCGAATGGTGCTTGGAAATTTGCGGTACTTCCGAAAGGAGATGATTCTACATCATATTTTAAGACAATTTCACGATAAAACTTTTATTATTTAACGGTTTGCAAGGAAGATAATTACATGGAAAGGCGATTTGTTTTGTATTTCTGAAATGCATGTATCGAAGTATTCATGCATTAGATGTTAAATAAATAAAATTCACAGATCAAAAATTATTAATAAAATTTTAAAAAAAAATGTTAAAAAAATTGACTGGATGTCATTGTTTATTTACCAATAATCAATCAACTGTCAAACTCGAATGTGAGGGATAACCTAAAATCTGAACGTACATGGTTATAATGTTTCAAATAGGCATAAATGTACACAATATTATTCACAAATCATTTGTAAACATATTTTAAGTTGGAGTTAGTTTGGACGAGCTCCTCGATCGAAATTCTGATTAAAAAAAACGCTGAAATACTCAGGAAATCACTTGCTGTGTTCCACTAAATATTGTTTTATTCATTTTAAATAAATTGAAATAATTAATTAATAAATAAATTTAAAACTTATGATTGTGGAAAAATTATCTTAGAACCAGCGATCATCTCAAATCCTATCATCCGTATAAAGACTCTTCGCACAAATTAACGATGCATAATATAATATGTAGTTGAGGGTAGTTACAGCTATTCATCCCTTAAGAAAACATTGGAATAATATTTCATTACGTCTTGTGTTAGTGATTTTAAATTTTGTGATATTTTTAGATTAATAATAATTTATTGAAGCTTACGGACCTCAATTGATAATTTAATCATTGAAGGAGATAATATTAAGAAATCACAATGAAACGTGAAACAGAAAAAGACATAGAAAAATATAAAGGCGATTGTTGACTATTATTTTTCTGTGTTTATTCGGTTTCATGTTTCATTAGGATCTATTAATGTTATCTTCTTCGAAGATTAAATATCGTCATTTGAATGTAATGAAATGATATTCTCCTTGAAGGGACCAATTAATGTTTTCTGTATAGTGCTAAATAGGAAGGAATTAAAAAAAGTAAAATAATTCGTACCTTTGCCCTCCTGGGAGATGCGCCGTTGCGCCTTGGAGAACTGCCATTGGACACCTGCCGAGAGGTTGTCTTATCACCACTGTCGGTTATAGCACCTGCGACAAAATAATAACAAATTGTTGAATCAAAGACAAAAACAGATACTTTTTAAATGTGAACATCGCACAGCAGTCCCAACTGCTCCCAACCGTCTGGAGCAAGTGGTACTATTGCATCCCAAATTGGGGTATGTTGTGAGGCTGGAGGTAGATGGGTGGGAAGGGGATGGGGTAGAAGAAGGTGGGGAAGTATATGGCTATTCTACGGATCTGGCCACCAAACACGACTAAAGCCATTCATTTCAAGCAATGTTTTAATTCAGAATGGTGATGTTTCCCCAGGGCGACACTGAGAGCATCTTTCCACATTGGATGATTGGTGGGAATCCGAAGGTTTTTTTTATTACTTGAGCGAAGAGAAAGTTCGTGGATGTTTTATTTGCTTACCAGATTCGACCCAGGCGCCTAGTTCCCGACGCAGCGCGGCCGTCTGCTCGTTTAGTTGCAGCAGCTGACCAAGCAGCTCCCTATAGCGCCCCAGCGGCAACGCCGTCATTGCCCAACCGCTGTAAACAAATTATACATTATTATTATTTATAATAAATAAAAGCAAAGGTACATACAAAATCTTCACTGTGAATTGTGAATAAGAAATTCTGTTTTGTTTCCTAATAATACTTGGGTCAACGCAACTATTTTCTGCTTACAACGTGATTTATATGTAGAACTTTCAGAAAAAGTTTAATAACACCCATTTAACTGGCAAAAAGGGGGCGGAACGTATTGTAAAAAAATGCGTTTATGGGGAAGAAGGACGTCGGAGGGGGATTATTCATTAATTCGAAATAATGATCATATTATTACACTATATGATAAACATAATGTTTTATGAGAAAAATATTTATTACATATTTTTAAAATTCATATAGGCTTCATTACATTTATCAAAATCAAATCAGAAATAAGACTTTTTCTGACCGTCCTACGCATTTTACGCAGAATATTAATAATCTGAAAATAATTTTAAAAAGTGGAGAAAAATAATTGCAATCCTTTCCCGTGAAGTTTTTTTTTATAAACTTAACCAAAGTTTTGTAATCCGCATTAAAGTTAGTGTTTATGAAAAAAAGAAAGTGCACCCTACGCTTTTTTGAAAATTTCTTCTGTTCATTTTAAATAAAAACCTTCAAAGATTTTTATAGGATATTCAATATACCAAAATATTACAATATATTTTGAAATATTTAATATCCTACAATAACATACGTAGGGCGGTCAGAAAAAGGTCATATTTCTGATTAGATTTAGATAAATGCTAAAACCTAATGAAATTCATATACATAAAAACGTTTGTTCGTTTGTCTGTCTGTCCTCGATTTTTACGAAAGGTGCTTGACCGATTTCGCTGAAAATATCACAGTTTGTTCTTATTAGTGCCGGAATGTTTAGAGAGTAGTATGAATGAAATACAATATGTAAAACTGTTGCTATAATGTTTTAAAATTAGTATGAAAAACATTGAACCCGCCATGCTGTATTGAGGTTAGTCCATAGATACACCACTCTGGTTAGCCACAGATTACATATTCAAAAGACGAAGGTTTGTTTGGGTAGAATATTTTCAAAATGTAAAACACAAGTACTCGTAGATATCTACTTAAGAACCTTATTATTGAGATATATTTTGAAAAAAAAAATATTATTGCAATGAAATAAAATTATCAAAATGAATGTTTGTATGTTTCTTTGTTTAGAGATAGTAGAAGTCATCACAAAGCATTACTTTCCCTGTCAAAAAAATTATGACACCCATACCCGTCAAGTGAGAATTCACAACTTGATAACTTTAACAAAAAAAAATTTTTTTTTTGAGCAAGATCGGGTACACATCTAGTTAAAAACAAATGTAATAAATACGAGTATGTTCGTTTTACAAAATATTATGTTTAGAGTATTGCGTAAAAATATGATCATTATTTCCAATAAATAAATAATACCTCTTCATCTTAAAGGAGAAAAACAATTAATAGAGGCACTAATATGCGTGATAACATAGAAACCTTTTCCTATGGCGGAACCACGAATTAACGACCACAACCTTATGACTAGGTACGGAAGCAATTCAAGGTCGCGAGGAATAATTGAAAACGGTGATAATAATTGTTTAATAAACGCTAAATTAATGCGTACCACCGGATATTCAAGGTGTATAGTTATACCACGTTTATAAACACTATAAAACCTTTATTTGCGATTATTTAAATGTGACTAAACCAATATGTTTTCTGTGTCTTTTTCTGTTTCATATTTCAATTGAGATTTGTTAATAGAGATATTTAAGTCAACAAAGTGGGAAGTAGAGTCCCCGACGACATACCGACCGGCTAAATATTATTGTTTAACCCCTTGAAGCATAGTGGTATCAAAAATAACCCACCTTTTTTATCTTTTACTGCTTGGTGGGATGTAATTTATACCACTTCGAAAAATTAAAACCACCTGAAACACAGCGGTTTAAATTATGTCCCGCCCACTCCAACGGCTTACTATATCGGCCAATAGATGGTACATACGTACTTTTCGAAGTTATCGAAATTCTGTGCAACACAAGCATTTTTTTTTATTTCACATCTTGTGCCTCAAAGGGTAAAATGAAGAAAAAAAACTGTTTTAAGCGAATTTATTTTATCTATCATTTATGCATTATCGACCGGTTTTGGTTAAACTCAAACTTCTTCAGGAACGTACACATATAAACTATAAGTACACATAAAAAGTATAAGTTTATATGTGTACGTTCCTGAAGAAGGTTGCGTTCAACCGAAACCGGGCGATAATGCATAAATATAATAAAGTAGTTTTTTTATAGTAAGGAAAACAAAATAAAGTGGCTTAAAACAAAAACAAAAAAAATCAGTTAAATTATAATGTCAAGCCACAAAGTGATTGCTTTCTTCGAAAAATTAATAATTATTGGTTGAGCGGTTGAAAGCGTTGGGTTCCTAACCAGTTTTTTGGGTTGAAAAAATGTCACCGGAGGATCGGTTAAATTCTGTCAGGTACGTCCTGTCTAGTGTCCCTTTTGTTTTGCACATAAATAAATAATTTCTTTAGTGCTAAAAATAACCACAAAATGACAAGGCGCAAATAAAATATTCTGCTGATGTTTATCGACAGGAAGTCCAATCTCTTTTCATCAAAATTCTACTACGGTAATAATTTGCATAAGCCATTATTGTGAATCACGTAATTATTATATTATTATTGTTTTCAAAACATGCCCGGAAAGAAAAACAACTTTATATTGCATAATAATGTAATCTGTCATTTAACCCTACCGTTACCAAGTTCGAAAGCTTCCTTCCAATCCCAAGACGAAACGCCAGCGTTACCGAGATAATTGAATTATTTACACATTCCCCGTAGAATAGTTTCGAAAATAAGTTGGTATACATAGATATAAATTAATTTCATACATAACAAATCGATAACAATTACAATAAGCATAAATAATCTGTAAAATATTTGGCCCCCTACGAAAAACATATCTGTTGAATTACTTCTCTTAACTTTTATGAAATGATGTTGATGCTCATAGGTATCGCAGTGAATGTTGAGTCGAACACAGGACTCACTCAGATGCATTGCTTGCATATTATTGTTTCAAACATCGTATTTTACTTCAGAAAAGAAAAAAAAATAACATAAGACCTATTTTAAAAAGAAAAACTTAACTAATGAATAAAAATGAACGTTTAGAATATATAAAGTCCATCATAGTGTACACAGGTTGTCCCCTTTTCTCTAATAATAATAAGCAAGTAAGACAAAAGGCTGTTTCTCAGTCAACAAGGACATCGCCGTAGAAAGTGTGTAGATTATGCACCAATACACACAATCCTAAGTAGGTATGTATAATTCGGGTCAACTCTAATTGCCCGACCTATAAGTGTGAAAATAATTGTTTAAATTATTTTTTAATATTTAATTAATTAGTTGTAAAAATACTTTTTTTGGGTAAACTTATCTATCTAACCATAACGCCGTTTCTCCGCAGGAGTAGGCAAAGGATGGACGGACACACAACTCGGTATTGGCGCACACTCCTTGCTTTATTCACATTTATACATCACAGTTGACCGTTAAGTGGTTGAGTTGGCATCGCGTCTGGGTTTCACCCAGGGATCGTAAATTCAATTCCTCGGGTGGCTAAGTCCTCTATCACAACACAAGCAACATTTTCCGCTAAATGTAATGGTAGTAGGAGATTTTCAAATATTGTCAGGTTATTCTTAACCAGGGAACGTTCGTCTTTCTTTAATATATAAATAAATAAAAACATGATCTCATGTGATACATATGTAAAAACTAGGGGAGATAATATTAAGAATATAATAGCTAGGTAACGTTGATTGCCATCTTGGGAACGGGAAGGTTAATATAGTAGTTTTGGAACTTGCATTTTATGGACAGAACGGGGGAGGATTATTAAAAATCATATATGGTAAATAGATAATAATAATAATAAATGGTTAATTGTTCATATTATCTTTTGTTAATAATTATTGGTTGTCGGTCAGAGATATAGCGCAAAAAACGTCTATCTCAAATTAATTATTAAATGCCACTAGTACCTACGTCTAAGAACTCGTTTTTTAGGTCCCAATGTGACTCATTGGCTTTATATTGTTAATGGACTGATATTAGACTCTATATTTGAATAGATGATTTGGGTAGAAAAAAGAGTAAATAATTTATTGTAAGTAACACCAAATAAAAAAGTCGATAAAACCACTGAACATATTATCTCTAGAAGTGTGCTCTATACCAGTGGTGTGCATTGCTCTGTGACCAAAGGGAGAGTGTGTGCAGTATTTTGATGAATTTTTCTATTCGAACTGTCAAAACTTAGATAAAAATATTATAATTACATAACAATATAAACGTAATTATAAGAGAATACTCAGAAAAAGTAAACATTTGATAAAACGATAGAAAAAGGAATAGTTTAAAAATACGTTCGGAAAAATGTTAATTCGAGATACACTAGGTAATGATTTTCTTCAGTCAAAGATTTGTTGGTTCTTTTTTCCTCCACAGATGGTGGCACCGAATTATATTTTTTTTTTCATGTTAGCCTTTAACTTAGCGGTAGTGTTGGAAACTAAAAACTGTCAATTTATGAAAATGGTGAAACCTTTAGCGGGTGGATGTCCCTAATTTCAAAATGAACATTTTTCATTGTGCATAAATTCTAGCAGCGCAGTCTTACTATTTCAGAGCTTTTAGTGCAAGTACTATAGGGATGCGCGGTTTTGCGTTATGTATCCCGTTATAAAATTATATTGAGGAAGTCAAATGTTTTGCCATAAATCAGGTTGTAACTAAAAGTATAAATTCGTTAAATAAAACAATCAATCTATGTAGAACGATTGCGACAAAAAATCTTCACAAATTTATGGAAAAACACGTTTTGATCTGAAAATTGTCGGAGTTTAAAAAATGTTTCGTTTTTCTTACGGTAGGAACAGCTTCTCAGCCTTTATGGACTGCACGCAATGCTATATACTGATTGAAATAAAGCTATTGTGGCCAATTTATATAAGATATTTCTACTCCGAAGCCTCGAAGAAGAATATCGTATTTGAATGTTTGATTAATTTTACCAGAAGTAAGGAAAAATGGAGCTTAATTTGGGAATACAGACATGCCCACAACACACTTCTATCGGTTTGTCTCTTCAGTGGACATAACGTGGAAGATACTCACTGAAATAATTTTTCAAAAATTGGGATGCGATGCAGTGGCCGCACCGAAGAGTGAACATTTACTAACATTTTAAAGAAATAAATTGGCGATTAGTGAAAAACCTTAAAACTGATGAACATGAGAATTATTTTATTTATGCTATTTAACATACTTCGCCTGAACGCCGTCAGTTTTAGTATGACTCCCCCCCGCTTATGTCGCCACCTATCCAGCGTCAAGATCACGGGCACGGTATGTTAACGTACGATTTGTGTACATTGACGTATGCGTAGTTTTTTTCTTGAGGCTAATTATTATTATGTGTGTTCTGCACTGTCACTCAAATGTTCATTTTCAAATTATCTTAAAGTATCGTATATTTTTATACAAAAATGTAACCTTTAAAATTTCTTGAATATGAATCAATAATGACTTTTGTTAGACCCCGCCGTCCTTTATTTCGCACAGCCATAACACAAAATACACAATATTGTAAAACCTAGTACCGAACTTTAAATGTGTTTTCTGTTTAATGTCTTAAAGGTCATTATTCAGTTAACCACAGAGCCAAGATATAAAAAAAAATATGCCCGCAGGTAGTGTAAAAACCCACAAATTGAATTAATTTTTTGCTTCGGACCCCCCCGTTTTTTTGGGAGGTATTTCATTCCTCCCCAGACCCCCAGGGAAGCACCCCATCGATTTCTGATGCCATGGTTCCATTGACTGATTTAAGCTCTTGGACAGTATCACATAAAAGATGGCGATAAGGAATGTTTTCTTACAACTGCATCAATTTTCCTTACGACAGCTGTAAAGCCAGTTTTGCAAGGTTCGTCAACAACGACTTGACAATTAACATCGCAACATCAAGACAACGTAAGAACATATATTAAAAATAAAAACTACAAGTCAGCATATACCTATAATATTTCGAGCTAAGGTGGAAATCGACATAGACAATTAGGCTATGAGAGCCGTCGCAATGCAGCAAGCAATGCCAATCAAATTTTTGGCAAGAATTCAAAGCAAATAATGATATGCAATGGATAAGGTTGATCTCATTCCACTGGTCCACAATCGAGTTCTGATATCAACTTTTATAATGGTAATCAAAAGTTCGCCTTTCCGATGCTGCAACTGGTTAAATTGCGTGAAAAAATAAGAAATTATATTTTCTTTCAGTTTCTATTACACAATTTAGTCGTAGGATTAACCAATGAATAATTATTTTGGAAAAAAAAAAATTTGGCACCTTTCATCCAAGATGGCGGCTAACGCGAAGGTCATAAAAAGTCGAAATCTTGGACCTTTACAATATAAAATGAAAAAATCCTTTACCCCACTTTTTGCATGGTAAAAACCTCTGCTGACTGGACATACCTCGTGAGATTTTGTGGCCCATAGTGGATCAAGTCATAACAACTGAATATGTAAGTTGTACGTATCTCCCCTCTGATTCTATTATGTTTAGAAATGCCCAACTCCTGGGTGTGATTCACCACCTTACGTAGGATGTAGGACAGACTAAAGAGCATCTCGTGATATTTATTGTGGTGAACAGATGCGCAAACCACGAAGGCGTTCGTCACGGTCAAATGTCTATTAAATGCTAATATAACCTATGTTAATAGAGAAAGGACTGTGCCTTAGAGCACTTATAATTAAACAATTATTATCAAGTGGCTTTGGAACAAAATAATATAATGTAAAAGTACAGTGTACCCCTCGTTTGTCATAACTACGATAACTCCACCTTAAGAGACGGATGCGTAATGACCTTTTATTTAATCAAAGGGTATAAGCAAATATCTAGTACGGATTATAGGTTATTTTTTTTGTTTTAAAATATAGGATATTAAAGATATCGAATTGTCGCGATTTTAGCGGCCACTTTAGAAATTATTTGGAAGTGAATTGAAAGCTGTTTTCATATCAAAATATTAAACAAACAAACTTCAACGAACAGTGTTTGGACATTGTGTACTTTTTATTGTTTCTTGTAGAACAATATTTTTAATTTGATCATTATTTTTTTACCTTTACATTCTTGTAAATATTATTTGTAAAGTTTATTTACCCTCAGTCACTTTATTTAGACATTGTGGAATTTTTCATTTTTTTTCTGTGTAACACAATCTTTAATTTTTCAACTTATCTAAATATTATTTTGAAGGTTTATTTATCTGCATACTAATTAATCAGTGAGAAATAGGTAGGATGCTGGCGAGTTCTCCAGATATTGTATATTGTTTTGATATTACTGCCTGTACCTGTGTTTTCTCCTTAAATGAAAAAAAAAAGACGAAAGCATTTTACATTCATCAAACTAGTAAAAATTATTTTTGTTAGGTTCAAAGTTCCCATTTATTTTGAATAGATCGTGTTAACACAAAATTATGCGAATGTGTTTATTGGAGAATACATATTCTTCTAATATCCTCTGCTATCAGGGGTTTCTCAGGACAATCTTCACCTAGAAGCCAGCAGCAGTTCGGAAAACTCGCCATAAAGTAAAAACCTACCATCCGTGTCATTTTTCATGCCAAAACATATTATTGTTTTGACTTTAGCTCAATGAAAATTGTAACTCATAATGATGTATTGATCCGTGTTCATATTTTCTCCTTAATTAAACAATTACACGCATCTCGGAAAAGTTGAACACGTGTAATGTGGAGCACGCATTTTCATTAGGTCACGAAAGCAAACTAAAGTTTATTTATATAGTTTATTGACTACGGTACCCTTATGCCTATGTCACACGCAGCCAGTAAAAAGGGGTGGAAACTAAATCAATGTCCCGAGAAAAGTGATAAGTGATTGTATTTCTTGCGTTAGCAACCTGCAAAGTGAAGTTTAGCGCCATACTTGGGTGCTCGTCTTTAACAGAAATAATGAAAATTTTATTATCGAGGCAACTAAATTGGTACTTAACGATAACTTACTAGCATGGGCGTGCAGTCCATAAAAGACGAAAAGCTGTGCCTAAATGAACTATAAAAAGAAATGCAACAAAATTCCAACCATAATCTATTTTTTCCATGAATATGATAAGGAACTTGTACACTGATTTATTCAGTTAGCCACAACAATCAGAGGAATATGATGATAAAAAGGGCATTTTCAAATACTGAATCTACATTCATTCCCGAACTGCAAACAGCCTACCTTTGGTGATAGGGCAATGCACGCCACTGCTTAATAGTTACCATTTAAAGCACTACCGACAAGCGGAGAGTGTCTTAAAATTAACTAAACGATTTAGTTGCCACTTATCACTGTCCTTGCTACTGGCTGCGTGTGACATAGGCATTAGGAAAAAAACACAAAACAATGTGAAAAATAAAATATAAGATTAAAAAGAAAATCTTATCAAATGTGGCATTTTGGTAGTTCGCGTAATAATAAAACTTGAATAATTCCAATATCTTGGCCATAGAGGAGCGTAGTGATGTGCTCCCGGGAATATTCCCCGACCCAATATACAATATATATTATTTTAATAAAAATTCAAATGCAATTTTGGTCTCCGGTGATACCTTTTTGGGTATTTAAAAAAAAAACTACGTAAAATGTCACCGGAGACAATATTTTTATTCCACATAACGTCAAGTACGTCTCTTAACACCCTGTACATATAATGCAAATACGGCCGGTATATGCGATTGCCAGTCAATATCATTAAATTACAATGATGAAGTGAATGATACGTTTTCTCTTTGATTCTGTAAATATACGTAGGTACGTATGTAAATAAAACTTTTCTGACATCTGTCTAAATGTAATCTATTGATAATTATTTGTAATAGAGTGTACGAAGAGAAATATTTAAAAAAAAATGATATGGCAGCCTCGACGTACGATTTATTATAATGCACTGATAAAATAATAAGGTATAGTCTTTGATAGTGATTTTTCATTAAGTTTCAGCAGTTGCACCTTATCAATGAAAACGTTATATATTATATTGTGTGCTGGAATTAAAATGAATTGATTGGTTTAACCCTTACCACTATTTTGTCGGGTGCCAGCCGACATCACTTTTTGTACGCTAAAACTCAGTTGTCGGCTGGCGGCCGACAAGATAAGACGTGTCCGCGCGGTGTATTTTCGCGGGCAAAACTTGACACGTGACGTTGTTTCTTGTAATTATTCGAAACATTTAAATTCACGTTTTAATAATATTTTGACTGTTTTCCATTTTTGTTTTACTATAAAATAACCTTTTTGTAACTGCCTATCAATAAATTAATATTTTGACATTATTTAAATTAGAGTGGGCTGACAACAAACATTAAAAAATAATGGAGTGGTAAGGGTTAAAAATGTATTATACTGTTTTTGTCTATATAAAAATTGGTAGCGTATTAGATGAAAATTCCCACAATATTCCCCGTCTGGGGAATTTTCCCATCACTAGAGGAGCGACACATACAAGCTTACCCAATAGATATAAAATTGATGTAAGACGAACGCAACCTGCGGTGGAAATTGCCCTGATGATGGCCAACCATCGGATAGGTGAGATCACCAGAAGAAGTAGAATAATTCGCAACAAAAAAACCGAGAGTGCTTTGTGCGATAAACTTACAGCAAAAAAATTGTAATATAAATTCCTAGTTTAGTTTAAACAGCATTCTATCTCTGATAATTATTCTTCTACAGCGGTGTTACATCGCTGCATGTTTTCCCTGCACATTTGAGACAATAACTTAACTGACAGACCACGATAGAATCACGTATAGAGTTTAGCGTAACAGTAAACGCTAACCGGGCAAACAATGGAATTTATACCACACATTATGTAAGGTAGGAAATTTAACATTCCTACGTGGCTTGAAGAGATAACAATAACACAAACACATTATTTATAGTATTACTGAACAGTGAACAGTAATAGTATTACGCATTAAAAAAAATATAATATAATGTAAATCAAATTTAATAAGGTTTATTATTAAGTTCTGCAAGTATTACAGTTTTTTGTTTTTTATTATTGTGAAAGCTGTTTCGGCGTTCAAAGCCACTTTCAAACTGTGGTTAGGTCATGTTAGGTCACGTTGAGATGACTTCAAGACATTATAAAATAATAAAAAAAACATTGCCATTGAATACGGAGAAAACAGATTTCAACCGTTGGTACCTCACAGAATAGAGAATCCATTATCACAGTTATTTTCTCTGTAAATCGGTTTCTCCGATAATAAATTATTTTAGGCACCACAAAAATTGAAATTGGGTGGGGATAAATAGAATTATATTAACAAGTCATTTCAACATGACATAAGCACAGTTGGAAAATGGCTTTAAACCCCGAACTTGGAGAACCTAATAAGATTATTAAATTAGATTTATATTAAATTTAAAAAATATATGCAGGGTCTGTTGCAAAAATGTCGATAATTTTTTTTTTCAGATAATTTATTGCCAATAAACGGACAAACACTTAATATTCTTTAAAATACGCCCCTTGGGCGTCAATACATTTTTGGTAGCGTTTCTTCCACTCTTGGAAGGCATTCTGGAAGGCAGAAGACGGAACCCCCTTAAGGCACTGCGTTGAAGCGGTTTTCACCCCATCCAACGTCTCCTAATGGCGTCCCTTTAGGCTTCGCTTGATGCGGGGGGACAAAAAGAAGTTCGGTGGTGTGTGGCGGTTGCGGCAGTATTGCCACGCCTTGTTTAGCGAGGAACTCCTGGACGACGAGAGCTGAGTGTGAGGGGGCATTGTCGTGCAAAATTCAGGTGTTGGCGATATCCCTTCGAACGCGGGGAATTCTTTGGCGCAACCGTTTAAGGACGGACATTCAGACTGTAACACTTCCCTAACTTTCGTGACGTTGTAATCTTTTTTGGAAGTTGGGGTTGTCCAACGCGCACATCGTCTTCATTTGATTCCCGGCCGTTTTGGAATTGTTTGTGCTACTCGTAAAATCTTGCCTGTGACATGGCTTCTTCTCCAAAGACTTCCCGAATCATGGCCAGGGTCTCGATGCCCGCTGCTCCAGCAAACGTTGTATCTTGATTTCCGACGCGACGACAAAACACACTTTGCGCGGATCACTGTGCTAGTTCTACCGTTGCTCGGAGGACTGAGCAGCGGCGCGTTTGGTGGCTGCGACTCCCCCCTACCATCCCCACCACTCGTCGCATCCCGCTACCCCTTCGAGCGCAGTCAGGTATTTTTTCTCGATACTTTTGCGACGGACCCTGTATAATGGAGCTCTACGAAATAAACACAAAAACAATTGCTAAGTATTATGGTATGCGGAAAGAATCACCTTTGTTTTGTTAAGACTAATCCCAGTGTTCGATTTCAAAACTAAATGAAGAGATAATTTTGAAAGAGAAAGGAATGACAAGATATTGTAAGACCTAGAAGAATTCTTTTCAAATTGGTTAGAACTAAAGAAGTATTTTTAATTTGTGAGATAACTGCGTTGTGTCATGTCCGGTTTCCTGTAGATATACTTTTCTAGTCGGTGACAAAGGTCGCTATTGTTGCCATGGCAGTTGTCATTGTCGCTTTGAAATAGGGTCTGACATTTAAAAGTAGACAAAAATTGAAGGCGCTGCGATCGTTTTAAAAGGTTTTAAATGGCAACACAAAGATGGCTCATAGAGAAATCTAAGCACAATGTGGGTCAAGTGAATATTTTTACTCAAACGGCGTTCAGAAATCAGTGGTATTTTCCGATTCTATATCCATATACCGGGGCAGGTTGTTTCACAGAATTTGGAGGATTCATCTAAATTTCAGAGTTAATATTCAAGTTCTGTGAAAAATCTATTCATGTTCTGTTATTATTACATTATTGGCCAGTTGTATCACAGTGCTTGAATAATAACAGAACTTGAATAAAACTTTCACAGAAATAGAATATTAACTTTGAAATATTGATGAATCCTTCAAATTCTGTGAAACAACCCACCCTTAGAGAATTTAACGATGAAACTTTTTAATTATTATTGAAGACAATTGATGGGAGGGCGATTTTTACATATTTCTGAAAATAGTGTATCGAAATAATCATGTATCAGATAAATATAAAAATTCACAGATCAAAATTATAAATAAAATAAAAATGTTTAAAATTTGGACGTTATTCTTTCTTTACTAATAAACTGTAAGTCGAATGTCAAGGATAACCCCAAAACAGAACGTATATGGTATGTATGTATTCACCACTTTATTAATATAAATATAGCTACATGTTTCGAAAGCGATGCTTTCTGCATCAGGAATATATGGAAAACTATAAAATAATAATGTCAAGTATAGACAAAAATCTTTTGACGAAATTATGAAAGAAGCAAGTACAGCTAAAAAAGCGAAGGTTTATCATTTGTCTATACTTGACATTATTATTATTTGGTATTCTATATATTCCTGATGATGAAAGCATCGCTTTCGAAACGTGTAGATATGTTTATGTTAATAAAGTAGTTTAATTGATTTATTTTGAATTTAAAAAAAACTATGTATTAATTAATAAATAACTAAAGTAAAAATAGCTTTCGGTGATAATAGTTTAATACTATTTTTTGTTAACCAATAACAAAATGTCAAAGACCTTGGTGTTGCCAAGGTAATGACTTTTGTAGTTCCAAACTAATAAATATCTACAATAAAATGCCAAGCGTCGCCGATTTTAGAACAACTATTATTTTAGGTTCTAATGTGAAGTAACGACTTCCTAATCTGACTGGGCGGGAAAATTACTTAAACCATTTTCTTTATTTAAATGTTAAAGTTGCATTTCTTCCACGTAGCTGTTATTAATTGTGATTTAACACCTAATAAATAATGGATAATTTGAAAAAAAAAAAAAAACAAAACAAACATTTCCAAGCAAAATAACTAAATCGAAAATGACAGTGTTCCTCTCTCAGGAATTACCACTAATTTCTGACAACCGTTGGAAATTGGTGTGAAACTATTCACTTGAACCAGTGCAGCAAGATCCATTTATGTTATTTTAACAACCTTTATATATAAGTTAAGACAAGAAGAGATGAAATATTTATAGCGGTGGAGGGAGACGAGATCTTAGCTAAGAAAATCTAAATCACTAACCCTGCGTCTTGCGTAGGCGAAGTCGCGCGAACGCGATTGCGACGCGGATTAAAGCGATTGAAAAGAGATGCGAAGCGACAACGTTGTCCTACGTGCCCACGCGCCGTCCGCTACTCCAGTCGCCCTGGTATTTAGTTTGACCCTTTTCATAAATGGTTCGTAATTTGCTTACCGCAGTTAAAATCACGCGAAATAAATGTGGACCGCAGTGGTGCCAAAATTGATGTCGCGTGACCTTTGCCTGCAGCCGTCGAAATCATACTACGGGCAAGTCTATTAATTCTGATGTCAGTGGATGGGACTCTTGTGCGACATTCACATAAAGAGGGCGTCAGTTTTGAGGGAAGAGAACATCTGCTGTTTATATAATTCTTAGTACCAATCGTCGACCAAGATTTCAACATAATGCTCACATTGAACAACAAAAGAAAAATATGGAACAAATTTGTCTGTTTCCTGCTCCATACAAACAGATAATCAACTTTATGGTTCTAGTAAGAATACAATTGTAATGGAATACTATGAAACAGAATTCTAATAACACCCCTCACATTTATGAGACATTAGCCTCAAAATCTTCCCCTGAAGTGGAAACTGGCAATGTACCAACGTCATTACTTTTGTTACCGCGAAATGGGTCTTAATCGCGATACAAAACATTATTCAGCCTCAAAGTCAGTTTACTGGTAACAAAATGGAGGATAGGGATGGGGATAATTCGGTTTTGTACATGAATTAATCATAAGACATTACAAACGCGGAAACCTAAATAAAGTCGAGAAACGTGTCAGTAACATGAATCGCTTAACCTCTCATGTGCCGGGAGTAAAAGAAGCTCAGCAAGCCGTGCGCGCTTGCTTTGGTTTTCCAAATTACATTATTCATAAAAAAATATGTTTATAGTATAATTGTTTTACCCAGAATAGTTGCTTATATTAAGAGAAATGATTTTTATCTCCCTCGTCTACTAAAAACACGTTAAACAAAAATATACATGTATATTGTTTTAAAATTTTATTATCATAAATTTATTTATTGTTTACATTTGACAGAGTGATAACAAATGTCACATATTGATACAAGCAAAATAAAAGTAAGGTCATCAATCAATTTACAAAATGTTATCACCGTTGGGTATTATAAACAAAAGAAATCATTATATTACACCATAAAGTAGAGAAGTAAAAAAAAATAATAGTAACAAGTGTAAAAATTAAGGAAAATAACAATATGCACATATTGTCGCAGGAAAGCAATATCCAGTCAAGGCCATGTAAAAAAACGCAGCATTTTGAGGGATAGTACATCATTAAAAAACGTAATATTGACAAAACGAAGAGTTTTTCCAACATCTTACAGGTCTTATTTTTCATTGTAGAGTCACGGGACCCAGATAGATCGACGCAGAAAAACTGTGGAATGGTGTATACAAAGCAATTTCATGGGTAGTGGTGGTTACAGCAGTATTGCTTTCCTGCGACGATATGTACATACGAGTATATAATTGTTTTTGTTTTTAAAGTGAACATTCCATTTAAGATTGGTTTAAATTTTATAGGGGAGTTGGAGGATATATACATTTTATATATGTTCGTAATACAGGGGACATGTGCGAGAAGAGGATTGAAAATGCAATAAAATAAAAAGAAAATCGTGTCAGGTTTTTCTATAAATACACACAATAATGTAACTTTGAAAATCTGAAATATATTCAGCCTTCACTAATGACGGTGCGGATCAATTTAAAATATTTATTACCAGACTTATTACAAATTCCCATCAATTCAAACCCCCCTCCCTTTCTGATAGGTTATTTTGTTGACAAGCTATTACAGTACATTTAAATATGCTACCAACAGGTTAAAGTATAAAAACTCATGAAAAGAGAGTCATGGAGGCGAGTGCCGACAGGCATTCCCAGCACACCAGAGGTTAAGGAAATGTCTCAACAAAGACGTTTAATCTATGAGAAATGAAATAAACAGTGGGTAATTAGGCAAACATTAATAACAATAATATTTAGGTCATTCTTGAGGTTATTTCCGGCGGCGATAGGCGACAAATAGTTATGTAATGAAAGACCCACAGTGATTATTATAAGATATAACTAAAGATAGATTTAAATTTGGCATAACAGTAGGTAATTAGGTATTCATAATAAAAATAAATTAGGAACATTTTTGGGATTTAATGCGGAAGCCAACCACGGTAAAATTATCAAAGAAGATGAATAGTGGGTGGGTGTGTATGTACTAATTATAAAAGGTAGCGCAATCGGTGCACATGTATACAATTCCGACAATGGTATTCTTGCCAAACGTCACTAAATTGCCTTTCAGACGAGCGGGTGGCCAGTAGTGTGGCCGACGGAAAAAATGGCAATACTTATTGTCTCCGCTGAGCGAAGCAGTCTTGAAATTTGAAATTTCGCTTTGGAAATCGCGCTTTATGTATCGTTTATGTAGCAATTTCCACAGCGATATTTCAAATTTCAAGACCGCTTCGCTCAGCGGAGACAAAGAGTATTGCCATTATTGCCAAGTCAAAAAATAAAATCTCGAAATCATCACGGTGTTTGCTGTTTCCCGCAGGGGTAAGCAGACTGGATGAACCGCCATACAACTCTGTCTCGACACTACTGACGTCAGAATTAATAGCCCTGCACTAAGTGCTATTTCGACGGTCACGTGACTCATTTTGGCACCGGCCTAGTCTAATGCCGTCCACGTTTTTTCCGGGTAATTTTTTCTGCGGTAAGCAAATATAAATTATGTATTTGCTTACCGCAGAATACAAATTATAAAACATTTATAAAAAGGGTAAAAATTAAATACTCTTAACAAAATATTCGGTTTTTGAAAACAAGGTGAACTTTTTTTTTACTTAGTTGCTGTTTTATTTAATTTGGCGGCACGTCTAGCTCGCCCCCCCTACTTTGGTTTCTTCTCTTAAGAGTTGATATCACCGCCTATGACGGGGGTTTGCCCGAGACTCACATTTTAATTAATTCCGACGACTTCGTGAGTACAGTATCTTTTTTTTTCAAAAGGAAACACACGGGATGCATGTTATTTATATTTTAGATTAATAAAAAATGTGCTTTAACATTAAATTTTTTCACGTAAAACGTTTTAAAAAATTTGAAAAGCGTTTTACAACTATAACATTAGCGGTAGCGATCAAATTTTATTTTTCTAAAAGATGAATTAGTAACTTCCCGATACATCGAATTGAAAACATCTGTTCTTTTAGGAACATATTCATCGGAATTAATTAAAATACATCCCTCGGGAACTATCATTTTTTAAGCCCGCTGAAGCAATCTCGACCCTATGCCCCTCAAAAACCCAGGCCGCGGGCGCGCCGAATAGTGTTTTACGTGTCAGTCACTTACGGCATTTACATTTTTAGATGCCGATCAACCTTCGGCGAGTGAGGACGTGTTACGGTCCGATGCTACATTGACTTATTTTCTAACATTTTTATTTTATTCTTACGAATACTTGAAATCTAATATTGAGATTTTATGTTTTTTGTACTAAACTTCTTCTACAAGTAAGTAAAGGTATTTTGAAATTTTCCGCAATTTAATAAAACATGTTACTTTCTAGCACAAAATTTATATTTTTAAAGCGCACAGTGTGCTAGTTTTAATGAAATGCGGACATAGAAATATGTACATGTATGTATATATTTTACTGTTTTAAAGTATATTTTTATTTTTAATATTTATTATTTATTATTTATTATTTATTATTTATTATTTACTATTTATTATTTATTATTTATTATTTATTATTTATTATTTATTATTTATTATTTAAATTTAAATATTTAAAAAAGTTTTGCGGCACAGAATTTTTTTATGTGTGTGGAGGCATAATTTCGGAATGTCAAACAGCTGTCACGAGTAAAAACAATTATACGCAAATTTTTTTTTGTATTTCTTTTTAAATTAACGTAATTATACATACGATTTTTTTTCGCATATTAATTATTTATCCGTGATGTCCGGAAATTATTGGAACAAGAGGAAAATGATCTAGGAGTCGTTTTAGAGAAGCTTGAGTCCGAAGTTGAAATTTTATTTGCGGCACGTTCCAGAGTGGTAGATACTCTAAGTATCGCCCCGGTGAAAAAACAACATTCATAATCAAAACGTTTCTTGATTTGGCTTTAGCCATGTTTGATGACTAGATCCGAATAGCCAGGTACTTTCCAAACTTCCTCTTCCCAGTCTCTCTCCCTTCCCGACTTCCTTTACCGTCACAACATATCCCGAATAGAAATCCTATCGTCCCACTGGCTCCGGACAGTCAAAACTCTGGTGCGGTATTGACATGAAAATAAAATACTTAATTAAATAAAATGTATTTGCGCACGCCGGGATTTGAACCCGCGACCTTCGGATTCGTAGTCGAGAGCCTTACCATGGAGGCCGTCAGAAATTGATACAATCGTGGAATTATATTCTTACTGGCTGGTTCTATGCAGAAATCTCCTAACAAAACATACCAATACTGAAAAAAAATGTATTAAGGATTTCTTTTCTCCTTTATTTAAATTGAAAACAATTATTATTACGGCGCTCCCTTTACGCTGATATATATTGTTTATTGTTATGAAAAACTCACTCTTGTAACGTCTTTCGTTTCTTCTGTAAAATTTTAACTTTTTCCTAAACACAGTCGATTATTTGAAATAAATATTAGATAGGTAATTTATATATATGTTTCATTTTTCATCTGATGATTCTAATTTTGTCGCTTTATATTCATATGTTAAGTAGCACCCTCAATATTTTTTACTATATTTTTTCAGATAACATGTATCCTACGTAAACATTCTTTGTTTATGTAACCAAATTATTTTTAAGATTTTTTAAAACTTTGTATTTAAATAAAAGTTTCAAAAATAGGTGACCAAATATTTGACGTGAATAAAATTAATTAAAAACGAAAATCGTTTGATTTTGAGTTTATATTGGCCTCGGAAATTTCCACCCAACAAAAATGAATAACCAAAGAAAGGATGTGTGATTTATGATTATTTGGGAACTCTCAGATGCAGATGATCATAATTTACCACTGTACGGAACCATGAGTTTCCACAAACAATGTAAATTATATTATTACCTAACTATTGCTAACAATAAACTTAATTTTCATAAATGCATTTAAATATCATACAGAAATTCATTTATATTTGTCCAAATAAAATCGCGACATGTCACACTGTGCAATAATTTTTAGCTGCGGACGGAAAGTGCGCCGTGAAAGATCAATTCGTCTGGCCGCGAACTCCTCCCACCGGTCTTTAGGAACGCCCTAAAAGGATTTTTTTAGGGTATTGTGTCCTCTTAACGTGTTAGGGAATTTCTACGTATTATTTGCCTGTGCACGACACCCACTTTTTGCTTCATTCACATTCATACATCACCTCATACATATTATTCTGTTATTCTGACTCTTGACATGGCCAGACTCAAGCATTCGAATTACCGTTTCGATTCAAGAAATCATTTGATTCACTGTTTGACCCAAGTATTATTGATTCACTGTTCCAACATAGGTTTTTACCATGCCTGCAATAATAACTGTCAGATTATATAATCTTTCATTAGATACTTGTGTAAAAGCTACCGACTTACTTCTCAGCTGGGGGGCAAGACACGCCATAACCAAAGGAATTCTATATGATCAGTAACAAAGAAAACCTTTAAGCATTAAAATGTGACAAAACAACCATAACAGTTAAGAATACCACGTAACATTAACTAATTTAGACTATTGTTTAAAGTCCAAAAGTAAAAGATAACAGTTGAGCAATCATAAAAAGTGAATAGTAATTGAGAAAAAAACTATTTAGGAAAATTACTTTTGGTGTATTCCGGAAGTGTTTAATTACGAGTACGGTTTAAATTAGCAATAAATAGAAGAGCAACGACAATAAATAGTCATTATAATTACTGTTCATGTAAAGATAGAAAGGATGATAAAAATCCACATTACATAATATACAAGAGAATGGATACAATATCAACGTAAACGAAACGTGAAAATCGCTAACAGATGGCGCAAATTTTTATATATTAGAACGTAATGCGTTTAAATATTGAGATGAATTGTTTGTTGGAGGGTGTACACACGAAATATGAAATGGAATAAGTTATAAGGAAACTTATAAAAATACTGTATATGTTAGTGTTACAATAACATACTGTACTTTTACAAGTTTCTGGAGGGACTTGAGCTGTAAACCGACAATTACAAATAATTCCATTTCATATTCAGTATGTACGCCCGCCAAGAAACATTTCATTTCAATATTTAAAAGCATTCCGGGTTAAGCGTTTTTTCTTTTAAAATATTTAAATTAGCGCCATCTGTGAGCGCGTATTACGTTTCGTTTATCATTAATGCAGTGTTTCCGGATGGAACTGCAACACTCCGGCGGGATTCATTAAGGAGAAAAAAAATCATCAAGGTCGAAATAAAAAGTTATCATATAGTTTTTCGATAAATTTAGGTGTGATCGATCCTTTGGTAAACATTATTCCCCCACTACAGACTGGCTAATGCGAAATCTGTTTGACCGACCGCAATCTTACAACTGATTGGCTATGTAGGTACATAGTACATGCCTACCTATGTGAATGGGCGGGTATTGTAAAGCTACGAGCACAATACAACTACCAACAAAATTTAAAACAAAATAGAGTAAGGAACTCCAGTCCATTGTTTAATCCTTACAAGTAAGATTTCATAGTTAAATTAATTATGAAAGATATTGATTTTTAAGCCCACCAAAACGGTCAGAATCCGAGCGTAAAGTATTCTAGAATATCGTGAATAATCAATCACCAAGTTTTATTTATGCAGAAGAATTCGTAGTCATATCATGTGATAGTTATTTTATCATGTTTCTGTCTTTCTGGCATTCTGAAAAATCAGAATGGCAGAACAAATTAATTAAATGATTGTTGACTGCAACGTAATTATATTATGGTGAAGACATTTGTACGCACTACGCTTTGACACCGTGTGTTGTTGTGCTGGAATATGAATCCACTTCAAACTTTCACAAAAGACAGATTTAATTCGTTCTGCGCTGATTAGCAATACTTACTAATTTATAATCATAGTGTCACTATTATTAACATGGTGAATATAACTGGCAAAGAAAGACGAGAAAACTATTCAGTTGACGCTTCCTATACAACGTTTTAACCGCGGGAGAGAAATCAGAGGCGTTCTGTGGCATTTCTATGGATTTTTGTGATTTTGCAGAACCAAAAAAATAAATTATTCAATGTACAAGGTATCCGGGGGTAAATAGTAATAATAATATATTATATTATGTTTTTACATTTTTTATAGACATAAGTAGAAATATTTTTGATTAAGATTATTGTGAAATTATTATTATGTTTTAAAATAAGATTTTAGTTGTTACATACGTTTTTTAATATATATATATATATGTGTAAAGTACCATAACTGTAAATTTATTATAAGGTTTTGAATGACATGCACCCGTTAGTCAAACTACTAAAATTAGTTAATCAAAAGAATAAATAACTTAGTTTACATCACTTTATTTATATACAATCAACATGTTTCATGAACAATGTTCACATCATCAGGATTAGTTGTATACTAAACTTAAAAATCAAATATAGATCACATATTGTTGGAAAGGGTAGAAGGAAGGGGAATGGGTAAGAGTGGGGGAATTAGGGATTTCAAAGACATTAGCAGGGATTTCAAAGTCATTAGCAGGGAAAGACCGGTTAAGTGGGAAAAGGTTCAAAAGAGGGTTTATAAAAAATTTGTTGCTTATTAATTATGTCTGCTTTATTATTTACATTTTTCCTAATTTCTAAAATCTCTGAAAATCTCTAAAAGTGAAACCCTTACAGAAGAAATTTTCTTCAAAAAATTAAAATTAGTTATTGGGACGTTTCTGTTTTATACATGATTTGTATAAAAATCACCTCAAGGGCGTAAAGTGCAGTAACTTCGGGAGGTTGTCATACTCGTTTATGATAGCCTAAGTTAAAAAACGGGTAATTCCAACGATTTGAGGTATTTTTCAGGTAAAATATTTTTATTGTTCGTATGGAATTTTTTTTTGTAAAATCACTTTCCGTGTTACTTCACTTTGTACACCTTGAACAGTGAATTATAATTGTATATTCATACTAGCTGAAGTACCCGGCGTTGTCCGGGCTTATAAATGGTTTGGAGGAAAGTCTTAAGGTTGTGATGTGTTACCCTTACGCAGTAGTTTTCCTCTTATTTTGGACGTCAAATGGGCAAAATTTCATCAAGTAACAAAATTCTGCTTCAAGGGGTTGGAAAGGGGGATGTGGGTGGTTTGTGACATTTTATTTAGACGGTAACCTTCCTGTTTTTAAAGTTGTGTGCAAAATTTCATCTAGCTCGGAATAAAACTAGATTTGTATACACCTCAAAAAACACCAGCTGGGACATTCGTCTTTATATAATACTAGCTGAAGAAACCGGCGTTGCCCGGGATTATGAATGGTTAGAAGTATTGTTTTGAGGTTGTGATACGTTAACCCTACTCCTACTCCTACCCCCAAACAGTAGTTTTCCTCTTATTTTGAATGCCAAGTGTACAAATTTTCATCAAGAAATACCAAAATTCTGCTTTAACGTGTAGGAAAGGGGGAACGGGGTGGTTTTTCGAAATTTCACGAAGACGGTGACCATCCTCTTGTTTTGATGGGTTTAAAGTCTGCAAAATTTCATCAAGCTCGGAATAAAACTATAGATTTGTATACAAAGCAAGCCTGCCCGGGACATTCTTATTTATATAATAGAAGAAAAAAATAACTATTTCAGGAAGAATATATAAAATTGAAACCAAATATGTCGGACTGTAAAAGTACCAACCAAAAATATTTTTTCCTGGAAAACCTGTGATGTCCGATCATTTATAGATATTTAACGTTTGATTTTGACATGTCACATGAACAGTCGAAGGGCAGCACTCTGAAATTTATAGAATTTAATGGCCACGTTCTTGAAGACATCCAGAAAACGACGACTGGAGTTTCTAGGGATACTGTAACCACTCGTTTAGGAATATTATAAAATTGTTTTTTTCTTTCTATTTTGAGGTCATCAATTGCTAAAAGGTTGTTTTTACCAATCGACGAAATATATTACAAAGTTATTCTTATTAATTTATACTTAAATATTAAGTTCTTCAGTAGGTATTTTGGTTATTCAAAACGTTCAATTTGGAGAACTAAGTCACGTAAAATTAGCAACGCTTTCATATACCTGTTGGCCTACCTATAATAGTTATTACATATTATAGTTGTAGCAATATGTATTGTTCATACTTTTATTTGCAAAACATTCAATTTGATTTGTGATATTGGTGTTTTAACGTTATTTTCGCTAAATCGATTGGTGTTTGAAAGAGAGAGTACGAAAACAGTGTGCAATATAGTTGTGAATGACGAATACTTGGAGCAGCTCGATGAGTTTGTATATTTGGGAAGTATGTTTACGAGAGATGGATAGACTGATAGGGATATTGAAAGAAGGAAACTACATTAATGGATGACTGAACGCGGTTGGCGCTAACAAAAAGTTGTCCAAAGAAGCGAAGCTAGCAGTCCACAATTGAGTGCTCATACCAACCCTGATGTATGGCAGTGAGGCATGGAATTGGCAGAGGAAGGATGAAACTAAACTGAATGCCGAAGAAATGAGATCTCTGAGACGAATGTGTGATAAAACCATGATCGTGTGAAAAATATTGAAATTCGTAAAGAATGCAAGGCTGATGTAAGCGTAATGAGTAAGATTAAGAAAGGGACGCTTAGATGGTTTGGGCATGTGGAGCGAATGAACGAATAAATTAGTGTAAGAATAATGTATGACGCAAACGTGGACGAAAGAAGCCGGGGACGCCCGAGGAAGACATGGCACGATCAAGTGAATCAATTACTTGAGTTGGGCCATGTCAGAAGTCGGAATAATAGAAGAGAATGTATGAGACGATGTATGAATGTGAATGAAACAAGAAGTGTATGCGAAGATCGAGTTGTTTGGCGGTCCGTCCTCTCTACCTACCCCTGCGGGGAAACGGCGTGATGGCTAGTTAGTTAAATCAATTTTGTGACAATTTTGTAGTGGACAAAGGTAAAATTGATTCAAGATTTTCATCGTTCAAACGGTTTCATGTTTTAGACATCTTTTTATATTAATAATTGAACATGTTTGCTCGCACATAACTTGTATATTTTAGTACATTATCCACCAAGAATTGACATTTTAAAAATTATAACGAAGATTGTCATCGTTTTGTAGACCATTTAGCTCACCCGTATTTATTGAACACCCGTAGGGCTTTTACAAACATAATATATGTCATATTTTCATATGAAGCGGTAACTTGGTGACGTGACATTATAATTAAAAAAAATAAAACAATAACTTCGTTTACTTTTATTTATACTTTTGCCGGCCGGGTTTCGCTACTGCCGTAGCTTCTTCAGGGCAGTATACGGTTGTATAAAATTGTAAATGGCAGTATAGACACCCCTGATTTAATCAACCTCATTCAATTTCTTATACCGACGAGAGCTACTCGTTCCAAAATCCTGTTTAAACGTAACAACACCAGGACTGAGCATTACAAACACTCGATTGTACCTAGATTACATGAAGGTAGTAATAGATACGCAGATTAGCGGATCCATTTAACTGCACGGAAGGTAAGTACAGGAAGGCTATACTGTCATATCTTTGTATCTTTTATATGTACGCATATCTTTTACTTTTATATCCTTCATTATCTTTTATTCTTTATATACTTTCTGATTTAATTGTACGGCCTAATGCCACATTTAATAGTAAACTGTGATATGCAATTATTGTTTATGGTATATCCATACCATTGATATTATTAAATAAATAATCTACAAAAATAATAGTAGTAATATTAAAGAAATACGTATCTGAGACACAGAGAACTAATTATTTTTGTTTCGATGCAGGACGGAGAGGTTTGGAATATGTCTGTATGGGATTGACAGTTGGATGAAGACACGCTAGTGGTGAGTTATGTGAATAGTTGTGCTGTGGTTGAGTCGAGTAGATCTGAAAGGTAAACATTTGAGGGCAGTCTATGAAGTTATTGAGTAATTTTAAAAGAATAAGAATATCATTAAACCTGACCCCATTGACAATGCATATTAAAGGGTGATTGAAGTGCTATTGGCGGAACTTCAATCGAAGAGTCAATTTTTTTGTCTGTTGCTTTGTGAACGTGTGCCGAAACAGTATCTACAGTGCGCAAATACAGTGAAAATCTTTTGATTTATTTTCCATAACCGAGTTCTGACTGAAACTGAGTTTCGAATGGCTCTATTGATCCGAATCGCACAGCGAAACGATCAAACTACTGGGTCAATGGCGTTTGTCAATCTCTTCAATTGCCTCTGTAAACGATCAATTAGTAATTGTCAATGGCAGCAATGAAGTCAAATGACTCAACCATCGACAATTGACATTGATCGTCTCGACGGGGCTTCAGGATCATCAGCTTGGAATGACGATGTCATCAACGCATGTACACAATCTGCGATGTATTTTATTCAAGATGTTAGTAGAAAAGTTGTATTGAATTTATAATAACAGAACAATTAGCGACATAAAATAATATAATTTTATACTGATAACAATTTATTATTGGAGTTTATGAGGGTAACAACATGGATGACTAATGGATCTATGATATTAAAACGAAAGTAGTCTCAACAGCCCTGATTGATGGTCGTTAGTCCATCGCAATACGAAGAACGCATGATAGCGTGTTCGCAGTAGTGGTGGGCGAATTGGCTCCTTTTAGTGAGCCGGATCACTAAATCAGCTCTCTGTAAGATCCCCTCCCCACTACCATCAGCCTCACAACATTCCTCAATCGGGGATGGCATAGTCTCACTGGCTCCAGACGGTTGGGCGTAGTTGGGACTCTTGTGCGGTATTCACATAAAAAAACTCGTGGGAGATCCCATGCACTCTTTTATGCTCAACTGCTCAATAATGTTGTATTGACCGTTGACATTTTCAATACCAGTTACAGATAATTTCAGGACTATCTTTTGACCCATGTCACAAAATAGTTATAAAACTGCCCCCATAACTTTTTTTATTTTCACCATTTCTCATTTATTGTGATGTATTTTAATCTCTAATATATTAGTGTACTCGTACTACTGTTTTATGGAGACTATGAAATACAAATAGATAAATTAGCTACCGTAAGACGAAGAAACTCGCCAAGTGGATGACTTTGCGCACTTCACATCATTTATAGCTGCAACACTTTCGTCGCTGTTAATAGAATAATTAGAAAAGAGCCAGTTAATTAACACGATTAAATTAATGGCCAGATTAAGATGCTAGAAGTCAAGAAACTTCAGGGTCTTTTTTCTTTTTTGGGGATGCTGTGCGGGGAGATTTCTTTGCAGATGAAAGAGTGAACCTGTTTCTAGAAGAGACCCACTGTTTAGGAGAGTAAAAAAACGAAAGTCGGTCAGTCCTTACCTTAGACTCTAAGGCTTAGAGTAACAATATATACTCTAAGGTCCTTACATAGCCGAGCTGTTCTCACAAAAAAATTGGGGTGTCTCGTAACTTCTCAGAAGTTTTCAGGAGCACTTTCCATAGAAATAACGGAGAATAAACACAATATTAATACCTATATCACACAGTTATACAAAGGAGAATAATAATATAATACATAAAATAATAATTAGAGTGCAAGAGTAGGTATAATATAAGTATGTAGTTGCAGCTTAATGAATAACAGCTTTACCTGTGGTTACATTACGAGTATAACAGCATGTTGTACAAAAGAGTATAACAAGTGGTTTAGTACATAATATAATAATATAACTATAAAAGAAGTAAGAAGGTAGAGACAAAGTAAGTTAGATACGCGGATTAAAAATTGCAGAGAAAAATAATGCGTTCATCCCTTTTATTAGATCATGTATCTTAATCAGGCGGAGTCATGCAAAAATAACTGGGACAAACTGAGTATAAAAAAACTTCATCTCCATTATTCTCGATATGGGGGGTAAGTTGTGCTGCGAATGGGGGAAGGAGAAACGATAAAGAAAGGATCCAGAAAAGAAGCAGGAAAATAAGTTTTCGTCACCATCGGATATCATAATAGTAAAAGGTCCACAAGGCGTGAATAAATAATAATAAAAATATCATACAGAAATGGTATTTCGACGTCTTTTTATAAAATATGTTGTAGGAAGAGGTTGCTACGATAATAAGAAACTCCAGTGCAAAATATTACGGCTTTAAAAATATATATTCATATGGATCAACAAACGTCGATTCAAAGTGTAAAAGTTAAAGTTTCTAAAAAGGTGCATAATTTTATTACTTATGTTTAGTAATGGTTTAACAAGAATAGAATATACAATTATGTGTAGTAAAGCTCATCCTTGTTTTGACATTAGACATTCTAACCTCAAAACCGACCGGCCATAAATTTGGAGTGTTTTTTTGGAAGGGGGGGGTGCGGGGTATTGAATAACTGAATATTATTTTAAATGAATTAAAAATTATTTTGTATTCACCACTTTATTAATATGCACATATCTACATGTTTCTAAAACGATGCTTTCTTCATCAGGAATACATAGAATACATAACATAATATTCCATATATTCCTGATGCAGAAAACATCGCTTTCGAAACACGTAGATATGTGTATATTAATAAAGTGGTGAATACAAAATAATTTTTAATTCATTTATTAATAATGACGCAACAAAGTGAATACCAATCTTTTGAAGAAATTATAGAATATTATTTTGGCAAAGAAAAAAAAATTATACATACTCGTATTAAAGTTAGAATGTCATTACTAATTTTTAAAAAATGAATTGGAGTTCTTTAATCTAAAAATATATATTGAAATCTTGGAGAAATCGACACAGATTCTGTGTGCGGATTCATGCACAGCACACAGCAAAACAAAGCAGAATAATAAAGTAATCAATACTTTATACATCGTATTCGGTGGTAATAAAATTCATACCAGTACATTTTGGGCGCCGGCGTTTCAATGTACGAGTATAAACCAGGGGGAGACACCGGCCGTTGAGTCACCTAATGCACTGTGCACTCGACTACAATTATATGAAAGTACTTGACAACAACAAGTAATGATATATATTTAAATATATGAACACAAAGTAGTTACCCGTACCTCCTCACCGCAGGTTTATTACGAAATCGATTGAAAAAATAACACGACGAAGAAAAAAAAACAATATTATTAGATAGGTACTGGACAACAAGTAAGCAGTTCTGTTTCTACGTACTTTAAATATTATAACACTAAGTTATACTAGTTACTACTTACTGACGCGAATTTGAATGGAAGAAGAAGCCGGGGACGCCCGAGAAAGACATGGCACAAATACTTGAGTTGGGCCATGTCAGAAGTCGGAATAATAGAAGAGAATGTATGAGACGATGTTTGAATGTGAATGAAGCAAGAAGTGTATGCCAAGATCGAGTTGTTTGGCGGTCAGTCCCCTCTGCCTACCCCTGCGGGGAAACGGCGTGATGGTTAGTTAGTTAACAGTAAGTAGTTACCCGTACCTCCTCACCGCAGGTTTATTACGAAATCAATTGAAAAACTAACACGACGAAGAAAAAAAAAACAATATTATAAGATAGGTACTGGACAACAAGTAAGCAGTTCTGTTTCTACGTACTTTAAATATTAAAATATAAAGCACCTACATAAAAAACTACAGGTAGTTACAACAAAAACTACGTACAGTCTGACATTATTTAAAAGTACCTAGACAAAAATTGAGGGGTCTATGATCGTTTAAAAGGTTACAAATGGCAAAACAAAGATGGCTCATAGGAATATCAAAATTAATTTAAAAGACGCAATGGTCCAAGTACTATGTGTCACTTTAATCAAACGGTGACAAAAGAAATTAGTAGTACTTTACGAAAGGAGATGATTCTACATCATATTCTAAGAAAATTTTATATTACTTTTTTTTATTATTTAATGATTTGAAAGAAAGAAAATTACACGGAATGGCGATTTTTTTTGTATTTCTGAAATGTATGCAGACATCGAAATAACGATGTGTTGGATGTTATAAATAGAAAAAACATTAAATTCACAGATAAAAATTATAAATTAAAAATCGGTCTGTGGCTGAATTGGAACCATGTTGGGTTCTCACGTAGGCGTCGTGAGTTTAATTCCTCGGCTGGCTAAGTCCTCCATCACGACACAAGCAAGATGTGTGATGGCAGTAGGAGATATTCAAATATTGTCATTTTATCCGTAGTAACCCGGGAATGTTTGTCTTTCTCTAAAATAAAAAAAATATTTTAATGTTTGCCTCGTTTCTTTAAAACGAACTTTCGAACTCGAATACACGTGAAAACATTTGAAAGTGAATAACACATTTCAAAGACAAACAGCTCGGTGTGGCCAGAGTAATGATTATTTTTAGTTCCGCTTTATTAAATGTCTACATTTTATTGCCAAGCTCTAAGTAGTTTTGTACGCACGTAATTAAATATTACAACACTAATACTCAAAAACTGCACGATTGTAAGAAAAACCACGATAAAACATCAAAACTACTTACTAGGCAGGGGATCAGTATGGCAAACAACAAGAAGTAATCTGTTTGTACGTACGTATGAGATGATAGCACTGAGTATTCAAAAACTGCAGATAGGTAGACACACGGTTGATCGAAAAGAGTACACCGCAATGAAAACTATCAAAATTAGGTAGAGTAGTAAGAAACACGACACACGAGCGAGCCGACGTTCGGACAGTGAGAGTTAGGTAGCCATCGAAGTGGAGAAGCGACTGAATGAGAAATTGTACAATGCAATTGTATGGATTATGGGGGGGGAGGCAACCCGCTTTGACAGCAGACGGGTACACGGTTAAACTCTACCGAGACATTACCAGACGGCGGGTATTGACGTCGACCTAGCGACAACTTGGCAAGCAATCGCGATAGTTAAGAAGAAAAAACGTAATTACATGCGCATTTATAATAATCATAAGTAAAGCAGAAAATCTTAGTTGTTTGTGACAAAATCTGAAGTAGCAAAAACTCCGTGTTTTGAAAATTGCGAGGCAATTTTAAAAAAATATATGGGAGTACCACACGAGTGTCCCAGCTGCTCCCAGCCAGTGAGCTATGTTATTTCACAATTGGAGTATGTCTCGAGAAGGGAAAGAAGATGGGAAACAATAAGATGGGGAAGTACCAGGCTATTCAGATCTGGTCACCAAACACGGCCAAAGCCATTTCAAGCAACGTTTCGATTCTGAATGATGGTCTTTCACCAGGGCGATACTGAAAGTATCTACCACTCTGGAGCGTGCCGCAAATAAACTACATATTATTTTAAATGAATAAATTTTGAAATAACCCAAATTAATCAAATAAAATTTACTTGCGCCCGCCGGGATTTGAACCCGCGACCTCCGGATTCGTAGCCAAGGATCGTCACGACTCAACCACGGAAGTCATAGTATATTTCCAGATCAATGTAACTAGTTACCAATAGCAACGTCATTTCCATCGTGAACACTTTTCAGCAATAATCGGATATAAACGTTTTACTTTTTAAACTCAGTTGAAAAAATAAAGTCCATATATAAATATTTTTTTAACCATACGATAGATATTGCTATTAGGAGGAACGGCTGCGCGGCCTGTTTCATACAAAACTTAATTTTGGATTTGAGGTCAAAATACTCACCTGAACCTGATGATCTTTTTTTTCACCAAAAAGTATAGTAAATATCTAGTACGGATTATAAGTAATTTATTTCTTTTTGTTTTACATTATGAAATATAGGCCATTAAAGGAATTGATTTTTCGTGTTTTTAGAGGCACCTTTAACAATTATTTGGGGGCTAGCGGTGATTTAAAAAAAAGTTTCACCCGTCTACTTTGAAAATATAAATTTAAAAAAAAAAAAAAATAAGCATTATGGTGAATTTAAATTAAATTAAAAACGACTGATTTACGTTGGAACACAGATTTTCCGAACATAATTTAAAATATCGATCTGAAAATAAGATTTTTTTTAAATATTTTATTTTTATTTACATAATCATATTTACTTGCAAATGCGATAATTAAAAAAAAATACCATAAACCCGCAATCAATTTTCTAAGTTTCCTTTAAAATTACGAAATTTTTCTTTTTTTCATGGCCAATACTTAAAAATTTAAAACGAAATAAATAAAATACTTCTCATACGTACTATATTTAGTAAACCTTTAATTAAAAAAAAAAAAATATATATATATATATATATCATTCAGTTTGGATGGATATTTTGACCACAAATCCAAAATTAAGTTATGTGTGAAACAGGCAGCGCAGCCGTTCCTATTAAGGGATGTGTTCATATACGTATTATTCAATCGATCCAGAAAAAAGTTAACAACTTAAAGGGGCATTAAGAAAACACTGAAATTTTGCTTTTCCGTGTCATACTTCGAGATCTGACCCATATTTTGAACTAGGTTAACTGCACATATCTATCTTGAGACTAAAAATCAAAGGGGTAAGCCGCCCATACCCTCAGTACTAACAGAAGCCACAAAGTCGAAAGGCTCAGCGGTTCGACCGTCCCTTCCTAAAGTCAGGGCCAGTGTTCGATCCCTTCCCTCATGTTGCTTAAAAACGGTAGGCAAGTGTGTGGGGCGGCCTTAACCTTAGTTTCCAGCAGGGGCGGCTCGTGACTTTTTAGTGTGCAATAGTGCTAAGATTTTAAAAAAAAACGACATTATTGATGTTGTTGCAGCCGAAAAAAGGTTTATTTTTGCAAAATATTCATGATGTTAATTGACACACCCAACCAAAAAAAAAATCATATAATTTTTAATTAGTTTTTATTAAAATCATTTACGGCTTCAACAAAATCAATAATGTCGTATTTTTATCTTAATATTCTAGCACACTAAAAAGTCACGAGCCGCCCCTGGTTGCCGCCAGTTTGATCTCTGAAAGAAGAGCACCAGGAAGATGGCAGGAAGTGGATGGCTGACATCGTGGACAAACATGCCATTGGAGCAGTTAAAACGTGCCTCGGATGACAGGAAGCAGTTCTGATGAAAGGTACCCCCACTTCAATACGTAGATGACACCTGATGACGACGATACTAAATCAGAACTGGCCAAGTTAATTTCATATTTGTGTACTCATCCATTGTTGAAGTATGGAAGAAGCAATTCTATCATTAAACATTAACGTTTAATAATAATAATGCTTCATTTATATAGCGCAGTTCTGATAAGGTTCACAGGCAGGACCTTCTTGATTTCAGTCCGATTCAAATTCAGGGCACTGATATCATTCCTTCTAAAGAAATTAAATTTCTTGGTTTCACTATCGACAGTTGTCTATCTCTTGAGTCGCAAATCTCAAAGGCGGTAAGTTCTGGCTTTTTCCATCTTAGACAGATAAAATCAATCAGTAGATGCCTTCCCTCTGATGCAGCTAAAACACTAATAAATTCTTTTGTTGTCTCACGTATGGACTACTGTAATAGTGCATATGCTGGTCTCCCCCAGAAACAACTCAATAGGATCCAGTCTGTCTTCAATGCTGCGGCGAGAATTATATATAGTGAGCCTAAATATTGTCACATAACTCCACTTCTAAGGGATCGCCTTCATTGGCTTCGATGCCCTGAAAGAATAGAATTCAAGATTTGCTTAACAACCTTCAAAGCACTCCACGGAAAGGCACCAGCCTATATATCTGAACTCTGTGTCCGACAAAACCCAGGTGATAGACAGCTTTCTTTGAGGTCAGCAGATTTGAATGCTGCTAACCGATTAGTTGAACCCTCTCGGTCAAATAAACCCGTGTACTATGATCGCGCTTTTTGTATATCGGGCCCGGTCATCTGGAATAAGCTTCCCCCAAATATTGCTAACATTCAGAATTTAGCAGAGTTCAAACGGGTATTGAAAACAAAATTATTCAAAAAATCCTATCCGACATAAAACATAAATTCATGTACGTAGAAACATAATTTCAGGACATTTTTTCTTTTTTCTTTTTTCCTTTTCTTTTTCTTTTTCTTTTTCTTTTTCTTTTTCTTTTCTTTTTCTTTTTCTTTTTCTTTTTCTTTTTCTTTTTCTTTTTCTTTTTTCTTTTTTTTTTTTTTCTTTTTCTTTTAATCCTCCATAGCTTATTTAGTTGCGGTTTTCTCTCCTTGTTATTTAATTCCATTAGTATTCAGTGAAAAACCATGTATATAATGTCATATAATTTTCTCTTGTTATTTGTACCTACTACATATTTGATTATTTATACCCTTAGTTTCTAAATTGTTATTTTATAATACCTGCTCATGAATATTGTATGTCATAGTATTAATTTGCATATTGTATATATATTATAATAACAGATATACTATGTAGTATATCTGTTATTTTACAATTAGGTTAGGTTAGTTAGTGTAAAGCGCACTTGAGGTGAACCTTCACAAAACTGCGCTATAGAAATTAACTCTTATTATTATTATTATTCAAGTGCTCCTTACACTAACCAACTTAACCTAATATAATTAGAAAATAACTTTTTTTTTTATTAATATAAGAATTACATATAGAATATTTAATAGTACAGATATAATAGCTAATTACAAAAAAGTATAAATTTATTTTACAAAAAATGCCCAACATATACATTATATGAACCTACACAAATTAAAAGTACGATTAAAAATATGCAAGAGCAGCAGACTCACTCGCATGAACATTTTAGAATATTTTATATGCAAATAATAAAAGAGCGAAAAAATATACCCTAAATAACCTAACCTAATATAATTAGAAAATTATAGCTATAACGTACGCAAATTGAAATTACGATTTAAAATATTCATGTGTGTTCGTGATTTTCGCACTGCTATTGTTTGGCGTCAGACAATACATAATAATGAAAGTTTGCTTCAGTCATCTATGCCCATTGCCCATGCTATCTAAGTTTTTTTTTAACGTCAGATAGGCAGGTACTTATCACTATTATACTCAGGCGACAGTCGATTGGTGATAGGGCTAATGCACCTGGGGCCCGATTACGGTTCTTTTTAAGGATCCTTATCCTTAGGGTTGAAGACATTTTGCAATGACAATCTAAATATTAATACTCTAATTCCAACAGCGGAAGGGTTGTAAGGTATGTAAGCGTTTAGGCCCGTTGTTGTCAAGCGGGACGTGATTATTTTACTTTTTGAGAGTTGCCAGAATCCATAAGAAATCCAATAACAATCGTGTTACGGCGTATTGAAGCCGCTGATGCCAATAAAGGCTGTTTCACCAAATATTAATACGATTTTTTAATATTTGTAGTACCTACTAAACGAGGGAAATGTTGTGATTTTTTATGTTATTTTTATTAATCAATAACATTTGAATGAAAATATGAGCTTTACATCGCACTGTATTTTTGAAAGAGTATCCAAATTCGATAATTGCAAAAGAAAAATCCACTGGTTCTAATGGGATGCCCACTCACTGTTATTTTAAAAATGGACTCGAAACAATTTAAAACGATTTATTTCAAATCATTCGAGTTTGAATTAATGTTAGCAAGCGATTAAGTGGGTGCCTTCCCACAAATAGGTAATATTGTTACATTCTTTTATGGGTTTAAATAAATGAAATAGAACACCATAATTTCCTTAGTGCGTTCGTCTGTAAATTGTACAGAGGTATATATTTTTTTCTTCAGTTTTTTTTCACACAGATGTATTACTTACATAAAGCTTTTTCCACACATGTATGTATAAACATATTAAAATAATAACAAATTATGATACAAAATTAAGAAATAAATACATTCCAAATAATTTTTAAAATTAAAGGTAGATCAAAATACGATTAAATTTAAGAAATAATAAAGATTTAAAAAAATAAGTATAAGCACACTATTACGAATCAATAATTAAAATAATAAAATATATTGTAGGTAGGTACCTATCTAATAACTCATTATTTAAATTTAGTGAATGAATTGAGTGTAACGGGCAAACCGGTAGTACATTTTTAAAGGAGTTTGGTTTAATTATGACAGTATTATTAAAAAATATAGGTACATCACACATACTTAACATGCTTAGTACATTATTACTTACATTTTCACATGTGTAGATAATTATTACAATGCATTATCCTTAAAAGAACCGGAATCGGGCCCCAATTCACTTTACATACATTTCCTAATATCGTTCTCCAATTTCTTGTACAATCTGCTTTGAGCGTTTTACCAGAAACAATTTTTGTTTAACAAAAATATAATATTCGGAAAACACTTTCTGGAGTTTGAAAGGGTAATGGTAATCAATCACCGATCGGAAGAAGTTATCTTCTCGAAAAACAGTATTTCCCTTTTTGGTGTGGAATTGCCAAAATCATAAAAAAATTAGGGCACGCCACTGATCATCCGATTGATTGATGAGTAGATAATTATATAATCAATAATCATATTTTTAGTACTTTTAGCCACTAAATTAAATTTAAATTACTAAAAATATGAGATTTTATTTTCAAAAAACCGGTTCTTCTCCTTCAGAAAATCGATGCCCAGCTCCACCACCCGCTTCAAGAAATCAAAAATTTCCCACAGCAGCAGTTCCAAAAGACATATCGATGGTGCATGTTTCGACATTGTTAGTGTATATTTTGGAATTGATAGTGCATATATCGTAAATTTGATAGTAAATAGTAAGTATAATCCTTTGTCTAGTAATTAATGTTTTTCTATGTGTTTTACCACATCGAAAAACACCGGCCCCCGTCCTACCCCGCAGCCCAACATCACATAAGTGTCCGCTTTTAAGAGTATTCTGTGTTATTTATCTTAAAAATATGGATAATAATTCATTGTCTTAGCTTAAATACATTCTTGAATATAATAGAAACAATCACTCTATCATTTGTATTAGCGTCTTGCAATATATCGTAACGAATAAATACAGATAGCTTCCTTTTTAAGTTAACATGTATGAAAACTTAGACCGAGTCGTATTTAGTTTTGATAATTTAACTGCATCTGGTCTATAAAAATAATGTGTAATGATAGCCTGTCCAAAAGAAAATAGATATAATATAGGAATAATGTAAGAATAGGAAGAAAGATTTGTACAGCGCTCTTGAGGTGATTTTTCACAAAAACGACGCTATAAAAATCATCCGATTATTATTATTAAAAACCACTCGTATTTTTTTATTAGCCAAAGTACAATAAGAATCAAACAATAAAGAAACAAAAAGTGCTCAAAAAATATATAATACAATAAATAAGCCATGCGAAAAATTAAATAAACCGTTATCACTTTCTATGGAAATTCCACGATTCTCTTTTAAAAAACTAATAAAATAGGACAATGTTTGAACATTCTTTCACTTCGGCATTTCTGGTCGCAATCAATTATTTTCCGTATCATTGTAAATATTTTTGATATCAAAACAGTTTATTCATCGTGAATTTATTATTATCGTTAATCATTAGTTCAAATGGTAGTAATTTGTGGACGCGTTGGAATGAAAATAAAATAATTGAATGATATCAATTACTAAATGATTATTGTGTAAATTCGGACATGAAATCAATTACCAATATCCGCCGTAGCGGAAATATCCCAGATTTAATAGAGTTGAGAACATCGTGGAGATTGCAAGTAGGTAACCTACCTACATATCAACTAAAGATTTCGCGGCTGTCCCAAATTAAAAGACAGTATCCAAGATTAAACATTTTTGTAGATGTTGTTTTATTTCCGATGTCTAGAATAAATATTATAACAAAGAAAAAAGATTTTACGGAGATACTGAATATCCTATAAGGTAGTGTCTACAACCGTATTTATAAAGGCGTAGATGCTTTCTCTTAATTTGAGAAAAAGTGTTTACTGACTATACGGGAATATTACTGGTTTTACGGCAATCATATTCTCATATTAAATAATATATAGTATATTTGCGCACGTTCCAGAGTGGAAGATACTCTCAGTATCACCCTAGTGAAAGACCACCATTCAGAATCGAAACTATTAATTGTTTTTGTGTTTAATTCGTAGAACTCCATTTTTTTTTTTTTTTAAATTTAATGTAAATCAAATTTAATAATGTTATTATTAAGTTCTGCGAGTGTTTTTAGTTGTTATTATTGTGACAGCTTTTTCGGCGTTTAAGGCCATTTTCTGTATATTATAGCTGTCACAATAATAAAAACTAAAAATAACTTGATAATAACATTATTTAAAAAAATAATGTATATGATAAAAAAAACACTAAACTTAAAAATTTTAGAATGTTGAAAATAATTCCTAATACATATCATATTTGTGTATTTAAATAGTACAAAATAAACTTGAAAAAAAAAAACAAAAAAAAAACAAAAAATAAACAAAAAATAAAAACAAAAAAAAACAAAAAAAAAACAAAAAAAAAACAAAACAAAAAAACAAAAACAAAAAACAAAACAAAAACAATTTACGTTATTTCAATTGGCAAGTGTAAACCGCATTTTCATCTCTCCCGAACAATAAAAAAATAAATCATCAGAAGGGAGAGCACATGGACACGCCCAGAAAACACTTCAATATGTTTATATCTTAGATTTTATGTGTCAAGTTTGTGAAATACAGGTCCATAAAGTTTACTTTCGCATGACATTATGAAAAGATGGACCGACGTTCTAAGGTTCTACAGATCAAACAAGGTAATTTGTACACCTACAAGCAGTAAGCGGGGTTCAAACCATTCTTCGGTTCGTGTAAAACAATTTACATTAATGAAACTTGGAGAAAATGGCGGTTTCTCTTAATCTCACCTCTCAGCGAAGATCAACGCTACTAAAGCATCAGAATTTCACATACACAAAGCAAAATATCTAAATGTATATGGACGGTCAGCTTCATACAAGTTTGAACATAGAGAAAAATACGAACTACTTGAGCAAGAGAAAAATTTTGAAATACCTAGTTGTTTCTTCCGTGAAAAATTACAGTATATTGTGCCTTTGGAACAAACAAGGTACTATCTGACTCGACAATGTTATACAATATTACTTTAAGGTAGTACTCTCTAGAGCCCACTATCACACGATTTTGCTGCGTCGGATAAATTCTTGTTGTTCCAAGGGCACGATATGTAACCTGACTTGTTCCAAAAATTTATTTTTTTATATTATCTTATGTCACAATCGTTTGTCATTGATTGTTTCCCTCCATGACCTCCGACCTCCTACAGCGGCGTGGGAGAAGCCTTGGATGACCATCTCAACTGTCTTCTTTCAATCTCTCCTCTCGTGCAGTGTTTACGTTTAGGACTACCAAAAATTACGCGCCCGAGTTATCCGCATTAGGGATAATCGCAAGGGTCAGCCCAACCGAAGTGCAATGGAAGAGCCTCGCCCTGGGGGTACCGCCTTAGTGATCACGGTGTCCCCTACGCCAGGTAAGTATACAGAAAAGGTAAAGCCCAAATATCATATACACCTGCTGGAATTATCCGTATGCGAACTTCAAGTGCGCTGTGGCGCCATCTCTGAGCCTAACTTTGTACTAAACTTGAAATATATTGTATAATTTTTTTTTTAGATTAGGTTTTATCATTCAATCTACACATTATGAAGGCGAATGTATGCAGACGCGTTGATGCATTAATATAAATGTAATAAAGCCAATGATAAGGCGTATATCTGCAAATCCAGCTGTGATCTAAGTCGGCAATCTCCGCCCCAGATAGCATCCCATGCGTTCGAGGATGGTCCACTTTCCAGAAAATGCCCAAACCGAGATTCACTACTCGAGTACTTGCTATTATTTGGCTTTAATTCCGATTAATGGAGTTTCTTAAACTTTCGTTACTTTTTATGACGCACTTTCAATACCTACTTAGGATAATAGGTGTTTTAAAATATGAAACCATTTTATTATCAATAATGACGGCTAATTTAAATACTTTTAAGTTTTTAAGCTACTTAAAAACAGTTGAAAAAAATTATGTTTCAATTTTTCAAAGCCCGCTAAAACCGCACGAAATCTATGCCGGTCAGTTTTGAGGTTAAAATGTCAACGTCAAAACAAGGATGAGCTTTACCGTACATAATTTTATATTACATTCATAGTAAACCATAATTAACAAAAATTTAAAAAAAAATATATGTACGTTTTCAGAAATTTTAACTTAAAGAATAACAGCATTTATAATTCATAAATGGTTGATTGTCGATTTCCCTATGAATATATATATATATATATATATATATATATATATATATATATATATATATATTATATTCATAGGGAATATATATATATATATATATATATATATCCAAACTTCAGTGCTATTTATTGAAATTAATTATTAACATGATAGACTTACATATTTTAACATTTTACATGATTTTATTGTACAGAAAAAGAAAAAAAAAGAACATGAATACATACTACGTATATATAAGTGTAACATATTTGATATATATATCATAAATGTTACACTATATACGTAGTATTCTTTAAAACAACGCAAAATATAAAGCCATCGAACAATTAATAAATAGCACTGAAGTTCTGGATAATGCTCAACATCTTGTCCATGCAATGTATGCAAACCATCCTCTTAGCTGTACCAAATAAGAAACTCATACAAGATTAAACTTTACCATCAATGATTCATTACTTGGTGTCATTAAATATAGGCAAACATTAATTACAAGCTGATTGCTTTGCTTCATCAAACTAACAAAATTATTTATATATTATGATCGCTGGTGTTTTTCGCAGGGAAATTTAGCCAGCCGCGAAATTACGTAACGTTAAAGAAATGAATAATTGCTCGAGGCTTAGGTCAACCCAAATCTACAATTCGTTCTTATGGAAGTAATGGATCATCAGTATCTACAATAACCGTACATTCTAATTATGTAATACTAGTGCAGACCCGTGAAAAACTAAGGAATACATATTTTTTTGAAGTTGGGAAAAAAAATAAACATAGGTATATTTATTTTTATAAACAATAATTATTAGCCTGAAACACTCATCCAAATTGAAAAAACCTTCCGAGCAAAGATAAATGCCGCCGGCAGGACATTTTTTTTTTTTTTCAATTTGGATGAGTGTTTCAGGCTAATAATTATTGTTTATAAAAATAATTGTTACCCTTTGCGCTATGCACAAAAATCTTGTCTTAAAAACTTTAGTTTATCAATTAATAGGTATATTTTCTTCAAAAGATTGGTATTCACTTCGTGGCATCATTATTAATAAATTAATAAAAAAATATCTTGTAAACATCACTTTTTAAAATAAATAAATATCAACATGTTTCGAAAGTGAATCTTTCCTCATCGGGAAATACAGAATACTAAAATAATAATGTCAAGTATAGACAAATGATAGACATAGACATATTTTTTTAATATTGCCACGACCGAGAATCGAACCTAGATCAACTACTTGGAAGGCAACTAAACACCAACTGTTTTAAGAACTGCGGCATAAATTCATCGTATGTACCGAAAGCAAGAATTGTTTCATTTGAAATTTAGAATTAGCAACATACGTACAGTTACGTACTCCGTACTCAAATCACAGCCGAAATTATATTGTTTAATATTCAACAAATAAAATCGCGGAAAGAACGATAGATGGTAAAATAATTTTACTAAAATTGATAAAACAACATTATCATAATCGAATTGCGCCCTGGGATACTGATGATGTCGATTAGTTCGCCCTTCTCTATCCAACGTAAGAACGACACGTGAGCGTGTATGTATCTGTCCCCTTACCCCCCCACTACTTTCTCCGCGACTTGTACTCCTGTTAACAAATTCAATACAGTATTTAAATGAATGATTTTTTCATTTTATTTTGCTGTTTTGATGGCTTAATTATCTATTTGCTTGTTGGGCGTGTAGTGTAGACTGTTTGGACGAAGCTAGTGTACGTAAAAATAATCCCTCTTTTAGTTCCTTTTCTGGCCGCCTGCGAAGTTAACCGTGTCGAGTTGTGTTGTGGTTTTTGAAAAACGAATGTTGTATTATAAATGGAGCATGACACTGTGGATTCGTGTATCATGATATTCATGATCTATCCAATTATTGCTATTTTGTCTATGGTGTACCTACTTTCAATGAGAAGGCGAAAGTACCTTCTGAAGAATTCTCACAGGTGGAGGGAGTTCAATGAAC
>JAHDVE020007837.1:0-44146 GCA_022606495.2 Halesus radiatus
TTTACAATTAAGAGTTTTATAAAATTTAAGAAGAAATTAAAACTTGTAATTACTGTTGGAGTAATTTAATAATTGTTTGATTTGTGATTTGAAAGAATTGCTGTATGGAACAGTATGGAAGGTCTACAGTCCCTCGTATCTAAGATGAATGAAGTATGCATGAAGAACGATCTAATTATGAATGTAAGTAAGTCTAAAGTCATGGTGTTTGAAAGAGAGAGTACGAAAACTGTGTGCAATATAGTTGTGAATGATGAATACTTGTAGCAGGTGGGTGAGTTTTTATATTTGGGAAGTATGTTTACGAGAGATGGAAAGACTGATAGTGATATTGAAAGAAGGGTGAATGCAGGAAACTCCATTAACGGAAGACTGAACGTGGTTGGCGCTAACAAAAAGTTGTCCAAAGAAGCGAAGCTAGCAGTCCACAATGGAGTGCTCATACCAACCCTGATGTATGGCAGTGAGGCATGGAATTGGCAGAAGAAGGATGAAAGTAAACTGAATGCCGTAGAAATGAGATCTCTGAGACAAATGTGTGCTAAAACCATGTATGATCGTGTGAAAATATTGAAATTCGTAAAGAATGCAAGGCTGATGTAAGCGTAATGAGTAAGATTAAGAAAGGGACGCTTAGATGGTTTGGGCATGTGGAGCGAATGAACGAAGAAAGGAGTGTAAGAAGAATGTATGACGCGAATGTGAATGGAAGAAGAAGCCGGGGACGTCCGAGGAGGACATGGCACGATCGAGTGAATCAAATACTTGAGTCGGGCCATGTCAGAAGTCGGAATAACAGAAGAGAATGTATGAGACGTTGTATGAATGTGAATGAAGCTAGAAGTGTATGCCAAGATCGAGTTGTTTGGCGGTCCGTCCTATCTAAGATATTGTTTTATTTTTAAATTATAATGTCACATCACCAAGTTACCGCTTCATATGAAAATATATTATTTTTATAATTTGTCTATACTTGACATTATTGTTTTTAGTATTCTATATATACCCATCGCTCTCGAAACATGTTGACACACATGTATATTAATAAAGTGGTGAATATAAAGTAAAATTTTTAATTCATTTACAAATAAATGTTATAACAAATTATTATAAGCAATAATTATTAACCTGAAAAATCATACAAATTGAATAATCTTCCGAGAAAAAATACATGCTGCCGACGGGACTCGAACCCGCGACCTTTTGTTTACCGGACAAGAGCACTTGTCCGGTAAACAAAAGGTCGCGGGTTCGTGTCCCGTCGGCAGCATGTATTTTTTCTCGGAAGATTATTCAATTTGTATGATTTTTCAGGTTAATAATTATTGCTTACAATAATTTGTTTCCATATTTGTGCTATGTATAAAAAATCTTGTCTTATAAACATTAGTTTATCATTTAAAATAAATAAATGTTACTTTCGAATATCAGGATTTGCATGTATTGTCATTAAACAGCATTTGATAATACCACGGTGTACATAAATAGTAAACGGAATCATCAACCTAATCTCATTGTAGATTGCAATCTAATGATGGATGATGGCTTTAGATTATTCATTTAATAAACTATGTGTTTTTTCAATATTAATTTGGTGGCGTGCTTTGTGGGTGTGATTCAATCAGAGCGTGATTGGCTTGTGTTTACGGGTCAAGGGTTCAGTTCCCATTCGCATTCAGATAACATAAAAAATACGTTCTTTATCTCATCTTACATAAAATCTACTGACGTCAGAATGAACAGAATTCTTCAAGTACAACATCACAAATAAATAATGAATTGGATACGTGGATAAGTGCGCCCTACTGTAGAATCCAAATCGGCACCCCCAAATATAAAAAAACCCTTTGAATCTGTGCAGAAATGTGTTTGATAGATTCGCCTATCTTGACAAACGGATTGCAATCTTTGTACCACATACGTCAGGTGGGAATGCTGTCCTTGTTCTGCCGGAATTTTAATGGAAGATGCTCTGAGGAACTAGCATTTTTATTATGGCTACTCATTAAGGGCGATCTTGGCAATGCCAAATCAGTTAGATTGTTCTTAAAATTAGTTACTTTTAAACAGGATATAATATTAATTGATAAACTAAAGTTTTTAAGACAAGATTTTTGTGCATGGCGCAAAGGGTAACAATTATTTTTATAAACAATAATTTGTCTCGACGCCATCTATTGAGGGATTTAGCCGTTACAAGCCTTTCTCATACTAATAAAGTTGGTTGTTTACAGGTGAAATATAATAAAAACAGTAATTATTGAATTAAACACTAGTATATATTGATTAACTTGGCGGGTTTGCGATAAGCCGACGTAGCTCAATGGTAGAGCATCTGACCGGCAATCAGAAGGGTGCAGGTTCGAGTCCTGTCGGCAACATTTATCTTTGCTCGGAAGGTTTTTTCAATTTGGATGAGTGTTTCAGGCTAACAGGATATAATATTTTGGCAAATAAAATTGAAGCAAATAAGTTACAGTGTAAATTTATGTGTTTTTAATCCCGGATGACTTAAATTTTAATGAAATTTTTATAAATGTATTTTGCTAATAAATTGTTAATTTGGGGGGAGTCGAGACTTAGAAGGTGGGGAATACTTGTAAGGAGTTCAATTTACTGATCCCTTATTATAACATGCAAAAAACGAGCGCCCAATATTTGCACACGATTGAAATTTGTCACATTAGAATGGGTCGCTTCTACGACTCGTTCTTGTGTTCAACAGCTCGGCTGTTGGATGATCTACTGGTCTCTGTGTTTCCTCCCTCCTACGACACGGGTCTTTATGACCCAGAAGCTAATAGACCTCTCAGGTCCTCCTGTGTGGAGTTACTTAAAAAGTGGTTTTGTTTTAAAAAAGATATTTTCATATTTTTAGAAATTTTTAATTTTTTAATTTTTAATTTTTATTTGAGCGTTATGATTTTATTTAACTTTAATTTCATATAATTTCTAAGAGCATTTCTATAGTCATCGCTGAGAATGGCTGAGCTGCTGGCTTTAGCCGATATTGCTTGGGTTTACCTGCCACAGCAAATATCCAAAGAACTGCTTCATTTATGCATATTACAAGCCAATTACTGGATATATAATGCCACGATTACACGATCGCCCAACCTCCCAAATGGAACGTTTGGACGATTGTGTAGGGGGGTAGTCCGCACGCGTCGGGCCAACGTTGGCTCGAGTTCGACGAGTTGGCCCGATATCACTCCCATGGCGAACTAGTTGGCCCAACCTTCAAACTAGTTGGCCGAACTCGCACAAACCGGCCTCCACACATTGGCCGTTCAGTACGAGTTCGGCAGGCGATCCCGACGGACGTGTTGCGCGAAGAATAAAACATGACTGAACTATGTTTATAATGACGAAAAAGGACTCAAATATGAAACTAACCACCAAATAAATGCCCAAATATGAATTATGCATATCATGGTAATAATAAAAATAATTGGATAATTTGCATAGCGCCGTTTTTCATGAAAAATCACCTCAATAGCGAAATGTATGTAATCCGATGAAATCCGGGGCTAGTTGTTATTTTTTTTTTGCGCTGCAATCTGACTCAGGCTGTGCGTAAAAATAAAATACAGATCTAAAACAGGCGCAACAATTATCCGTTATATTTATTTCCGGTATTATGAGTACCTGATGGGAAACGAATTGTGTCAATAATATTACAAATTTCGATAGACTTTCCATGAATATCGGTAGATCGATAGATTTTAGCTAAAATGACATCATTAGTTTGGAGTGGGACGTTGGGCGATTGTGTGGTCGTAGCATAAAATTTCCATATTCACGAAAGAAAGTCAACATAATATGAAAATTATTTTGTTAGTAAAGTTGTACTACTTAGAGTTACCAACAGATGGCACTGATTGCTACATTTTGCGCATTGAAAGAGTTCACAGGAAATTTTTAAGATTTATGTTTTTGCGTTGCTACGGACGATGCCCTTGGCTATACCCATCCATTTATATTCTGGGTATGACTAATTACCACTTCTTCGAGATATTTTTTCTTTTACTTAAGGGCAAAATATTTAACAGTGAGATTCTGACTCAAATAAATTTCTTTGTACCAGAATATCACTCCCGATGACGTCATCACAGCTTATTTGTGAACTCACCTGTGGGGAGAGATACGCACTTCCTAAATACAGTGGATCAAAAATTGATCAGGTTTTTATGTCTTATAATGCATTTACAAGAATTTTAGCATTGAATATGCACTGTATAAACGGTACAATTATAATGAATTAGATACATATTTTACGACACTAACACAAACGAGTTTTCCCTTGAATGCGCATTACGTGCACATATACATTTTTTGTGTAGAATGCAGTCAAAATTTGAATATGGCATGTGTGTGGAACTGTGTGCGTATTTTAGAATTAAGAATAATTAAGTTTTATCTTTATTTATATTTTGGATGGAAATAAGGTAGGGTCTATATGAAAAGCACGCTTCTGACGTCGGTTGATACCTTGAGTGCATGAAGATTAAGGAAGAAGTCGTCACCTGTTCCAGGGTGTTCCAGTTGCCCCCGTTGAACGGCTGCCACTGGGGAGCCACGTTCACGAAGGTGAAGGTGGCCCTCTGCGCTGGCGAGAACACGTAGTCGGTCTTGGCGGCCAGGTGTCCCCTCGCCAGGAAGTAGGTGGCGTTGATGTACTTGTCAGCGGCACCGGAGCCGAGGATCGTGTCGAAGGCGGCCTTCTGGGAGACCTGCGTGTACAGCGTGTCCACGCTGAGGCCGGGGTAGAAGGCTCCCTCTGTGGACGAAAAGGCAAAGTTGACCGTTTAAATTAAAGCGATGGTACTACTGTTCCATAATAAAACGGAATTTGCACCTGTTGGCAAGCCATATTAAGAAACGCGATACGCACACACAGATGGCGCTAATACAAATATTTGAGAAGGAACACCCCTTTAGCACTTAATGCTTTTAAATATTGAAACGAATTATTTGACCGGTTTCGCTGAAAATAGCACAGTTTATTTTTATTAGTGCCGGGGAGGTTTAGAGAGTAGTTTGAATGAAATCCAATATGTAAAACTGTTGCTTTAGCGTTTTAAAATTGGTATGAAAAACATTGAACCCGCCATGTTTTATTTAGGTTAGCCCATAGATATAACACTCTGGTTAGCCACAGATTACATGTGCAAAAGAAGAAGTTTTTTTGTGTAGAATATTATAAAAATAGAAACACGAGTAGGTACCTACTTAAGAACGTTATGATTTAGATATATGTTGAAAAAATAAAAGTTTGGAAAGAAATAAAATTTAACAATTATTTTTATAAACAATAATTATTAGCCTGAAACACTCATCCAAATTGAAAAAACCTTCCGAGAAAAGATAAATGTCGCCGACAGGACTCGAACCTGCACCCTTCTGATTGCCGGTCAGATGCTCTTAGAGCATGCTCTCAATTTGGATGAGTGTTTCAGGCTAATAATTATTGTTTATAAAAATAATTGTTACCCTTTGCGCTATGCACAAAAATCTTGTCTTAAAAAAACTTTAGTTTATCAATTAATGAAATAAAATTTCTTTAGTTTCTTTATTTGGAGATAGTTACTTTCGCTGTCAAATCAATTATGGCACCCTAATGATAATAAGATAAGCAAGAATTCACAACTGTATAAAATTTATTTAAAAAAAAATCCCGAGCAATCACATCAGCTAGTATTTCAAATAAATACTAATTCTTATTTTGCCAATAACCTTCTAATAAATATAATATCAATGACAAATAGGATTTAAACAGCAACTGCAATATCACGCAATGTGCAGTGTCATATCTTACCAACCTAAAACTTTATAAATTAAGATGTAAAAAAAATAAAAAAAATTGTTCTGAATATAAAGGGTGTCTTCAATTTTTTTTTGTTGATGTTGATTAGTATTTAAAGATATTTTTTTCGGAATTTCACGTTATTTACAAATGTGTCGTATTAATTAGAGAATGCTGAGGACAGAACCTTTTAACTCAAGCCGGGACCTTGAAATTATTGGTACCAGTCTAAACGGTTTTTGTTAGATGTTACAAACATTAACTTTGAAGAATATCGTTAACGAGCATATGTCTAAACTCATGAACTCCAGAAAAACCTTGTTCAGGCTTTGACTTGAATTTTCTAGTTTCTGATCCTTGTCTACGGATCCGAGAGTCGCGGGTTCAAATACCGGCGTGCGCAAGTAAATTTTATTTGATTAAATTGTGTTATTTTAGTATTTTGTTAGTGGTAGATACTGTCAGTATCGCCCTGGTGAAAGACCACCATTCAGAATCGAAACGTTGCTTAAATTGGCTTTAGCCATGTTTGGTGACCTGATCTGAATAGCCAGGTACTCCTCCATCTTCCTCTCACCCATTCTCACCCTTCTCTTAATACCTTCAGTCTCACAAAATACCCTAATTGAGGATGCTATAGTCTCACTGGCTCCGGACGGTTGGGAGCATATGGGACTCTAGTCTGGTATCACAAAAAAATTCATTCTTGTATTATGTATGAGCTGTTCTTTTTCTGTGGTTCTTGTTTACTTCATTTCGTGTTGTGTATTTTGTGTAATTGGACAATGGTCCGTTAATATAGCAAAATAAATAAAATTGCGATTTTCTTTTGCTTTTCATATCCTCCGATTTGTGCTTCCCCAGGTTAGTTTAGTTTAGTGAGCAACGTATCCAAAGTATCTGAGAATAAACTGGGGGAAGACAGATGATAGCCTTACTGAAATATTGTCCAATTATGTTCAGTAAAGAAGCTACTCACGTGAGAAAGAAGGACGAGCGACTCCAGACATGTACACCGCATTATCAGGGTTCTGGTCATAGGCAACATAGAACACCTCGGCCCTGGTCTCGTGGAAACAGGCCGTGATGACGGTGTGCGCCTTGCCAGCGGCGGTCAGGCCCACGGTGATAGTGGTGCCCCCGTCCACGCAGGAGGCTCCTTTAGCCTCGGTGGGCTTGGAGTGTGCGGTGCAGGCCACGGTGGCAAAGCCCACAGTGCCGGAGAGCCAGCTGGAGGCGGAGAACGCCGTTCCTCCAGTACAGACGAGGTTCTGCAAGGATCAACACATGCAGAGAATGTCAAATTATGTCAAAAAACATGACAAGATGTGCTCCGGAGGAAATTAGTCAGGAAGAGGTGATCTGATTGCATAGAGAAAAATTGTAACAGAGTTAGAAGTTCAGAGGATTTGAGAAACTTACTGGAGACCGGAGTCGGGAAACATTTGATCAGGAGGCCAAGCAGACTGTGGCTCTGAGAGAAGAATGAGATACCCGGAAGGAAATTACTCACGGCTTCTACAGGCTTGCTGGATGTCGAGGACTGGCTCAGGGTGCTGCTGGGGCACGCCATGGTGACCACCTGCCCGTCAGAGAAGGCGATGCTGCCAGAGTTGCCCGTGGGGGCCAGCAGGGCTCCGCCAGACACGTACACGGGCTGAGGTTCTGTCAGAGAGGCCACCGTCACTGAGCAGGGGGCTGAAATGCAAACGGGCACACTGTTCAGTTGCACATTCATTTCAGGTAAACATTTTTTTTAAATATAAATAATCCTTGGAACTATTTTATGTAATCTATCCATATCGAGACCTAACAAGTTGTGGGAGATATCATGTACTGTTTTATGCTCCACAAGTGAAAATTTCTGCTTAAAAGAAACGCGCAAATCAACAAAAGCGATTTAACTCTTTAACGATTCTGAATTCACCATTTAAATTCCAATTCATTCGATTCCATCAAAGTTATTATTAAGTTCCGAAAGCATTTTAGTTTTTTATTATCGTGAGAGCTGTTTCGGCGTTCGAGGACATTTTCAAACTGTGGTTAGGCCACGTTGAGACGACTTATTTATATGATTCTATTTACCCCCACCCAATGATTTATTAGCGGAGAAACCGAAATACTGAGAAAATAATAGTAACAATTCTTTCTCTATTTCGTGATATACTTTCATTTGTAATCTGTTTTCCCCCCATTTTCTTAATTGATTTATAAAGACGTGAATACTATTGAATTTTTTAAATGCATTTTATTGTTTAGGTCTTGTGAACATACTGAGAAGTGGGGAATAAATATTTTTTCTTACTTTATTAATAAATTTTACATTGGGAACATTTAGTCGTTTATTAATTTCCAATTATTTTAGTAAATTTAATCTAAGATCATTTTTTACATATGTAAGATTTTAGGCTCATTGTTGTCACGCAAGAAGTGATTATTCTTTGAATCTAGTTGAGAAAGCCCTTCCCGTCTGCCAGATATAGGTAGCTTTACAGTCGGCGTGGTCACGTCTTAATTCATGTATGCCACTATTATTAAGTTCATTATATCTCCTCTTTAAGTTTTTAGGCTTGTTCCTATATACTGGTTGTAAAAGCTATTTTTAAAAATCGTTTTTTTTTGTATTTTTTACAAATATTGCTCCGGGAAATTGAGACCTTGAACGTTGAGCTGTCTCAATAATAAAAAAAAATTAAATACTTGCAAAACTTGATAATAAGCCTTAAATGATAACGGCGGACATTTAAAAGATATGTCTGTTGAACGCGATGGATGCGCGTCCATACGTCGTTTTCGTAATTCAAAGTTGCATAGAATCACGGGTGTGGATGAGATGACAATACTCGCTTAAACTATGATAGGACCTGTTAAGAAAGGACTTACTGCTAGAAGGTTGTCTTTCTTATACTCCTGTGTTGCTACGTTCGCTATCTCACTTTCTCTAACGACTTTTAAAATTTTCCGGAAACAATGGAATAATATTTATTTTCATTGTGTTCCTAATGTCATTGATGGTTTCCTGATTAACAATTACTTTTATTATGTCTAATATTAATTAATTTTCGTACATTTACGAATGAAATGTTACTTGTGTTTGCCGTGTGATGAAAACACTTTTTCATTACATAGGATGGCATTTTGGTATTTATTTCTGCAATATGGTCAGAGACAGTAGACAACTTCATGCGATGGAAAACAGTTTAATACTAAATCAAAGGACGGCAATTACCGTATGTTTTGCTTTCCAATTTGTGAGCTCTACAACGTGTCTATTGTTTGTAATGTAATTGGTAATATAAGTAAATAATCAATAATGGTTCTAATCCCCATGTTTTAAATCTCACAAATCTCCAAAGTTAATTAATTGATAAAGTGGTTTGATAAAAACAAAGACAGCAATGACATCAGTACCATCATATAAAAAAACACTTCTATCAAAATAATCTGGGATTGAAAAAAATCACTACTTAATTCCGAGCTTTGTACATTTTTTTATCTTATTAAATTAGGGATGCACAACCAGCGGCCCGCGGTATTTTTCAATCAGAAAAATTGCCGAATTTCTGTAATAATCGCCAACATTTATTGGTTCCACTTAAAGTCTACTTGTGACTGTGGCAAATTTTTTTACATATTCAATCAAATTTTGTTTTTGAAAACATGTATAGGGTGTTTTTTTTAGAAGTTTGCTTTTTAAACACCTGTGAAGTGGCCTCCACGATCGTGTGATATCACACCATTAGATTACTTTCTTTGGGGGTATGTGGAGTCACTAGTCTATGCTGATAAACCAGAGACGTTGGACCATTTGGAAGTCAACATTCGCCGTGTTATTGCCCAGTTGCTCGATAAAGTTGTCAAAAATTGGACTTCCGATTGCGCTTCATTGGAGCTAGCCGTGGCACTCATATGCCCCAAATCATATTTAAACAATAATGACATAAAATTATCTATTAAATAAAGCCATTATCATAGACATTATCATTATTTTAATTTTTTTTTTTTTCATTTTGAATTTGTATACCTCTAAAGAAATACCCTTCATGTAACAGTCCAAAAAATCGAAGCTAGCAGTCCACGATGGAGTGCTGATACCAAGCCTGATGTATGGCAGTAAGGCATAGAACTCTCAGAGGAAGGATGAAAGTTGACGGAATGATGTTCAAATGAGATGTCTGAGGCGAATGTGTGGAAAAACAATGAATAATTGTCTGAAAAAAGATTGAGATTCGCAAAGAATGCAAGGCTGATGTGAGCGTAATGAATAAGATTAAGAAAGGGACGCTTAGCTGGTTTGGGCATGTAGAGCAAATGAATGAAGAGAGGAGTTTAAAGAGGAATATAAAGAAGCGAATGTGAATGGATGAAGAAGCCGGGGACGCCCGAGGAACACATGGCACGATCAGAAGTCAGAATAATAAAAAAATATATATTAATGATTTTTATAAATATAACATGACCCAGAAGTGAAGTCGGGGACGTCCGGGGAAGACGATATGAAACGATCAAGCGTATCAAATACTTGAGATTTGGGTTATATCAAAAGTCAAAATAACAGAAGAGTGAATATGAGACGATGTATGAATGTGAATGAAGCAAGGAGTGTGCTTCACGAGAACGGGTCGTTTCGCCGATTCGTTTTTGTTTATTACGGCTCGTATGTTTAACGAGCTACCGGCATCTGTGCAACATTTAACGGGGAGAGGGACGTCGGAGAGTTATTATTAATTAATTCAAAATAATGATAATATTATTACGCCATACGATAAACATAATGTTTTTAAATAGAAAAATATTTATTAAATATTTTATAAATTTACATAGGCTTAGCGTTTATCAAAATCCAATCAGAAATATTACTTTTTTCTGACCGTTCCATTGTATAAAAACGATGTTTTTTTTTTTGTAATGCGGATTACAAATTTTTGGTTACGTTTATTTACAAAAACGCAACGACAAATTATTAAACATACTTTTCTTCACTTTAAAAATCATATTCGTATTTTAAATATTTTGAAAAACAAACAATGGGACGGTCAGAAAAAAGTAATATTTCTGATTGGATTTTGATAAATGCTAACATTATTTTGAATTAATAAATAATAACTATCAGACGTTTCTCTCCCCGTTAATCCGGGCCACTTCAAAGACCGCTTTAATAAATCCCTTCCTACAGCCCCCTCCTTAACCCGCCTAACAACGTTGCCCAACCGGGTAGGGATATACTTACAATGTACGTGAGGTGTCACATAAAATAAAACATAGGTTTTTTTTAGAATTTACCGAACACTTAATTAATACGAACCATACTTTTGATTAAAATACAGGAGTAAAAGAGTAATACATAAAAATGGAATAGGTTTGCGCCTTAATAACTTAGAAGCATTAGATATATCAAAATTATTCAAAAATAATAATTGCAAAAATTCTACATAAACAATTAGATTTAATGGAAAGTCTGATTTTAAGGATGTTTCCTTACTTACCCTCTCCTTCCCATACCTCTCTACCTACCCCTCTCTGATGCTCTGTCCTGTTCTACTCTGATATACTGTATCTTTCCCCTGTCTTCATTATGATATATCTCTGTATGTTAATTCAGTTTATATGTGTACCTTCCTGAAGAAGATTGAGTTCAACAGAAACCGGTCGATAATGCATAAATATAAATAAAATATTTACATTGGCTTAAAACAAAAACAAAAAATTATTTAAAATAAAAACTTAAATACTTTATTGTTAACTGCGGTTCCGGCTCGCTCCTTTGATAGCTGTCATTCGGCGAATGACATTCTATAAAAATATTTATATTTGCGTAGTTTCAACAAAAGAAAAACTCTATATAATCTACAGTATTGACTTTAAACATTATCAGTGTGCCATTTGTCGCAAAATAATACTAGTAAATTAACAGAATTAACGACTTTGCTACGTTTGTAAAATACCCATGCCAAAAGACAAATGTCAGATAAAGGTGATTAAAACTCAAAAAATTATAATGAACTGCACGAGTTAAATATGTGTGATGCACCTGTAAGTTGTAATAATACTGTGATAATTAAACCACAAACTAACTAACTAACCAACTAACCATCACGCCGTTTCCCCGCAGGGGTTGGCAGAGAGGACGGACCGCCAAACAACTCGATCTTGGCACACACTTCTTGCTTCAATCACATTCATACAACGCCTCATACATTCTCTTCTGTTATTCCGACTTCTGACATTTGATTCACTTGATCGTGCCATATCTTCCTCGGGCGTCCCCGGCTTCTTCTTCCATTCACATTCGCGTCATATATTCTCCTTACACTCCTTTCTTCGTTCATTCGATCTACATGCCCAAACCATCCAAGCGTTCCTTTCTTAATCTTGCTCACTACGCTTACATCAGCCTTGCATTCTTTACGAATCTCAACATTTTCACTCGATCATACATGGTTTTACCACACATTCGTCTCAGAGATCTCATTTCTACAGCATTCAGTCTACTTTCATCCTTCCTCTACCAGTTCCATGCCTCACTGCCATACATCAAAAACATGGAAATATGCCATACTTGGAAAAACCTGACCCCCCATAAACCTGGACACCCTTGTTAAGTCACCAAACGTAGCGAACCACTTGGGGTGACCTATGGTAGCGGGGTTGCTTTGTACAAAAGGAATACATCAGAAAGTTTACGTCTGACTGACAGAGATTTAGTTTATAGTGAGAAATTCGATCAGTATACGTTCCAAATTGATCAGATAAACCTTCACGATATGCAATCACACGGGTTAATTTTCATTGTATGGATCCGATTCTGTAATTATGAATCTCGTCATCAGGAGACCAAATAGTGGAAGCGTATTCCAAAATATTTTGCACAATCGATTTATATAATGTTGTTAATTCTGCACTTTTAAAACAATTTGTGATTCGTAGAGTTAATCCTAATATTTTTAAGAATAATATGCGACACGAAAGTTAATTTAAAAATGTCATGAAACGATCAAGTAAATCAAATACTCTAGTCGGGCTATGTCAAGAGTAAGAATAACAGAATAGTATGTATGAATGTGAATGAAGCGAAGATTGTGTTCAGTTAGAGTTATCCTCAGTTAATCAACAAAGCACTGACCTCTTGTATCAGCATCTTCTTGAACGACGGCATTTTTGAGAGTCAATTCCGTCTTCTTCTGGAGCCAGAAGTCCAAGTAGTCTTCAAACTCGTCTTCAGACAGTCCGAAAGCCAAGTTTGCGGGGGTTGGCAGCTCCTCGAAGGGCATCGTGTGCCAGCCGAGGGCCTTGACGGTCTCCGGAACCTCGTACGCTCCGCACGCGACCAAAGCGGCCAAAAAAATTACACAATTCTTCGTCCACATTTTTGTCTACTTCTCCCTGGACCGTTTTAAAAATTGATACTATCCTAAAACCGGACGGCGCGAGGTTCAGATTTTTTGAAAAAGTGATTTGAAGTTGTTTTTGATTTTGAAACCATGGAAGTCGGTCTCATTATGATGAAAATTGCGATTGCAACAGTTTTATATGTTTCTTCGTATCATTTTTTTTTTATCTAAAAACAATTGTTATCAGATTTCGATATAAAAATATGTCTTTGTGAGTGGATTTTATGAAACTTTCGTATACTCCAATTAAAACAAAACTTCCTGTTTGTTCATCAATCAATAAATTGTCAAAATAAGCGAAACCAGCAGTCCACAATGGACTGCTGATACCAACCCTGATGTATTTATTTACTTCTAAAAAACATTTACATACATAAACCAATACATCGTAAAAACGTTAAAAAAAATCACGAAAAATATAGTTTATGTAATTATCTTCTCTATTATATAAAGAAGAATGTCCCGGGCGGGCGGTCCTTGTTTATTGTGTAAACAAATCTACAGTTTTATTCTGAGCTTGATGAATTTTTTCACACTTGACTTACAAAACAAGAAGAAGGTCACTCTTTACATGATATTTCTAAAAATCACACCCTTCCTCCTTTCCCACCCTTATAGCCAAATTTTGGTACTTGATTTTGCACACATTTTTACTTTCAAAATTACTAGGTAATGGTAGGGAGTAGGAATAGGGGTAGGAGTAGGGGTAGGGGTAGGAGTAGGTATAGGTGTAGGAGTAGGGGTAGGAGTAGGTATAGGTGTAGGAGTAGGGGTAGGAGTAGGTGTAGATGTAGGTGTAGGAGTAGGGGTAGGAGTAGGTGTAGGTGTAGGTGTAGGGGTAGGAGTAGGTATAGGTGTAGGAGTAGGGGTAGGAGTAGGTAAAGGTGTAGGAGTAGGGGTAGGAGTAGGTGTAGGTGTAGGGGTAGGGGTAGGGATAGGGATTATAAAACTTTACTCCAAACCATTAATAACCCCGAGCAACGCCGGGTACTCCAGTTAGTATAAGATATAGTTAATTAAAGGTACATATAGTTTTTTTTTTGTAACAAGTAAGTACATAATATAGTTATAACATAATAGTTAGTTCGTGCTTAAACTTATTGTAGGTTATGTGGAAACTATCCACATTTTCTGTTAGAAGTTTAATTAACCTATTAAGCCTGTGTTGGCGGCCTCGCGTGAAATTATCAGTGACATACAATTGCATTTCAGCCAGGATGTCAGGTATTAATATATGGCATGGAACCGGCAGATGAAGGATGAAAGTAGACCGAGTGCTGTAGAAATGAGATCTCTGAGGCGTATTTGTGCTAAAACCGTGTGAAAATGTTGAGATTCGCAAATAGTGCAATGCCGATGTGAGCGTAACGAGTAAGATTAAGAAAGGGACGCTTGGATGGTTTGGACATGAAGAGTGGATGAGTGAAAAAAGGAGTGTAAAGAGAATATATGACGCAAATGTGAATGGAAGAAGAAATCAAGGGTGACATGGCATGATCGAGTGAACCAACTACTTGAGTTGGGCCCTGTTAAGAGTCAGAATAACAGAAGTGTACGAGACGATATATGAATGTGAATGAAGTAAGAAGTGTGTGCCAAGACCGAGTTGTTTGTCCTCTCTGCCTGTCCCTGTGGAGAATCGGCGTGATGGTTAATTAGATAAATTTTTATTTTTCTTCGCTAGATTTTTTTTAGTATTTTTGTCACTCACTAGATTTGAATAGCCAGGTACTTGTAAATATAAATATTAGCGAATTTGTTATGATTCACTCAATATACCGAAAAGCGAGAATAAATTCAATTTGGGAGGCGGATATGTGTGCCGCCGCCCCGGGAACCATTCATTGGATAACCAACGCCTCTGGTATAGGTCACTCCAAGTGGTTCGCTACGGCGGGTGACTTAGCAGGGGTGCCCGGGTTCATGGGGGTGAGGTTTGTGCAGGTCTTGGCGGCGGATGCTTCTGCCCACCAGCTGCATGGTGGGCCGGATCGGGAGACCCCTTGACTTCTCCGGCCGGACTCTCTCGACTCATCACCTTGCACCGCAGTGAGAGGGATAGATTCATACGCCCGTCACTCCTGGATTTACTGACCACCAGATTTCTTCCAACCCCTCATACATTTTTCTTTCCCAGAACTTCATCTTCTCCCTTTTCTCAAAAAAACCCTCTACACAGCCTCCCCAAATATAACATAGGCTTTCAGCGAAATTACAGGTATCGTAAAAAAAATCTAATAATATTTTCTCATTTATTTCTTGTTTTATTTTTAAGTTTTAATTTAATATTTTGGATTTTTTTTTAAGTAGGCCCTACTTTTCAACCTTTGTGAACTCCTTGGCACTGGTCAGTTGGATGTTAGGTGGTCCGAACTTTGCAACGCATGATTTTCGGATGATTCAAAATAGTAACATATTTTGTTATCTAAGTACTTCTTATCAATTTAGGAAGACAATACTTCTAAATAATTAGATATATCTTTTGATCTAATGTAACAAGGTTGTATAATAATTTTTCGTCTTATCTATGATTGGACAATCGAATTTTAGATATTATATTAGTACAGCTGACCAGAGGCATGACGTTCGTACGGGCACAAAAGCACTGCATTATTCGCATTAAAATATAAATCATAGATACATATATTTTTTTATATGAATACCGCACAAGAGTCCCAACTGCTCCCAACCGTCTGGAGCCAGTGAGATTATGGCATCCCCAATCGGGGAATATCGTGAGGTTGAAGGTATTGGGGAGAGGAAGGAGAAGGGGTAGAGGAAGGTGGGGAAATACCTGGCTCTTCAGATCTGGTCACTAAACACGTCTAAAAGCCATTTCAAGCAACAATTCAATTCTGAATGGTGGTCCCTCACCGGGGCGATACTGGGAGTATCTTCCAATCTGGAATTTGAGCAAATATACTATATATTACTTTTAAATTAATTAATTGTGAAACAGAACAAATTAATTAAATAAAATTTACTTGCGCAAGCCTGGATGTGAACCCGCGACTTTCGGATTCTAAGAATAATAATAAAAAAACATACCTACAAACTTGTTGCCCTGATAATTGGTTAACGACTGTGACTGATCGTTGGTTGTGTACGTAATGCAGACAAAAATATTACATTTTGTCTTATGTTCCTCATGGGTAAATGTAATTTAACAGTGGCGACGACGGCAGGGCTGGCAAATAGGTGGTTAATGCCTCTCTATGTAATACTAGGTCTGTAGTAATTTTTCTATCAGACAGCGTAATTAGATGCAATCGATTTATCAAACTTTTACCATTAATGTTTTCAATTGAATTTTGAGTTTCAAATTTATGTACCTAAGAAGTGTGTGCTGATCCCGCTGTTCTGAGGTGAACCAGGTTGTGAATAAGGGGGTTTCAGCGACTTCTATACTTCAAGGTCAAGGTTTGTGTAGGGTATTTCCAGTAATTTCTAAGACGTTGTTTTGAGAATACTAGTCAGTTCTTCTGTTAATTCCTTAAGCCAAGTTTTGCTGGACTTAATTTAATATTGATTGAATTACTTCTTTTTTTTTTCTTTTTTTTAATTAATACAAAATAACTTTGTGCCGATTAAATATGAATTACTTCGTTTGATACTAAGTTGGAGTTGTATAATTTTACCGCTTCTTTGTCCAAAAGTAGTATTACACTGAGGAATATTTAGCTCTTTTGCTACAAACCACCTTTACCGTCTTACATTATCAATCAATGTCAATTACCGATATTTATGATTCTATTGGTTTTCCTCTTGAAATCAAGTATTTGCGTATTTTTAGATGTACCGAATTCTCTAATCTAATCCAATTAAATCTAAAAATTTATCATAATTATGCTTCATTTTAACACGACTTTTTATTTTACCAATCATTTTAATAACCGGTGATAGGTTTTTCAGAAGGTTACAGGACAGATAAAAAAAATAATGAAGCAGAACAAACTTTTCTAATTCATGATTATCTTGACAAAATTTTTATTTTTCCTATTAATGGGAAAATGTTGATTTTTTTTCACTAATTCCATACTAGAGTCACGTGTTCGATGATGCTGTATGGAGGGTGAACATGTTATAGGATGGAGGAAATACAGAGGCCGGCAAATCGTTTCACAGCTGGGCAGTTGAACTCAAGAACGAGTCGTGTAAACGACCCCTTTTCTTGTGAGAAATGTCAACTGTGTACACATGATGGGCGCGCGTTTGACGTGTTTCCGGAGTATGTACCGGAGACTAAGAGATCAATGACAGTCGCATTAAAATACTGACAGAACAAGGACAGCACTCCCACCTGACGCCTGCTCTCTAAACAATGCAATCTGGTTATTACGATAGGGGAATCTATCAAAAGTACCGCCCGTTTTTGCACAGAGTCAAGGGTTTTTTCAGATATTTTAAGGCTCCAGACAGGAATTGCCTGCTATACTATTAACCGCCCTACCCATACGAACGTACGTGATACGGCCGCTATATTATCGCCCGAACGCAACAAGCCGTCCTCCATGGTCGAGGTGTAAGGCTCTCGACTACGAATCCGAAGGTCGCGGGTTCAAATCCCGACGTGCGCGAGTAATTTTTTTTTAATTAATTTGTGCTGTTTCACAATTAATTAATTTAAAAATAATATGTACTATATTTGCGCACGTTCCAGAGTGGTAGATACTTTCAGTATCGCCCTGGTGAAATACCACCATTCAGAATTGAAACGTTGCTTGAAACGGCTTTTAGCCGTGTTTGGTGACCAGATCTGAATAGCCAGGTATTTTCCAACCTTACTCTTCCCCTTCTCCTTCCTTCCCCAATACCTTCAACCTCACAACATTCCCCAAATGGGGATGCCATAGTTTCACTGGCACCAGACGTTTGGGACCAGTTGGGACTCTTGTGCGGTATTCATATAAAAAAAAGCCGTATCCCGTACATTCGGTACAAAAAAGCTATACCCGAAACTCACAAAACATTCTTATACGTCAAGTTTGTTCCTGAAATATTACATCCCGTTTAGTATTTCGAGGTCAGCCGAAGCTAACGGATGTGTTCGGGTATTTTCGTCTCTCCCATACAAGTTACGTCACTAGTCATACGTATTGTTATTGCGAAATCTTATTAATAGAGAACGATATATTTTTTACCTATTTTTTAAAATAATAACCCAAAAGGACGGGCGGTTAAAGTATCTGCGGGCTCTGTACAGCACGCCCAGCTTCTGAGAGGCTAACTTGACTCTGGCTTCGATGGAGCCCCCATACCTGAGCTGGTCAGTTCCATCAAGCAGAGGGCTTGTTGCGAAGATTGCTTCCTTTGAAGGGGACAGATTGTTAATCCGATCCCCTTTGGACGTAATCAGACATGATGTAATCAGATACGCTTGATTGATAGAGGATTTAAATGTACCTACCTAAATCAATTATCTTATTATTGTAACAGCTGTCTCTTCGTTCAAAGCCATTTTCAAACTGTGGTTATACCACAATGAGATGACTCATTTATATGTTTTTATTTACCCGCCCACAATTTTTTATGGTGTATTTGAAATTAATAATTATTATTATTAATTTCAAATAACGTAAAAATAAATAAAAATTGGGTGGGGGTAAAAAAATCACACAAATGAGTCATCTCAATGTGGTCTAACCACAGTTTGAAAATGGCTTTGAACGCCGAAACTAAAATACTAAAATGCTCGTAGAAGAATGTCCCCTTCATCAGTTTTCCAATGGCACACCTGTGCTGAACCAAGTATCGACTGGTTGAATAACGTCAGCATCCCACTATGAACTCCGTCATACGAAGAAGAAGAAGACTAGCAATAATAAATAATGACTATATTTAAATGCAGGTGTATAAAATACAATAACAATTAATATTGATGGAGGACTTGGTTAGTAAAAGATCGAACCCGCAATGCCTGATTAGAAACGCATGGCTTTGGCCACTCAACTAGTAAATACTATCTTATAATTAACTGTCCACAGCATGGCCAAGATAAGATTTATCATCGTAGCGTAATGATTTAAAGATTTTTAATGTGAGATAATTTGTTTTACCTACAGTTTTTTTTACAGTGGAACTAAACCGGTGCCCTGTGGAACACCAGCGCTCTAAGAACTTCATGAACTGACCTATATACATATTAAATATTTTAAGATTAAAAATTCTTCAAAATATCGATATTCACTTTGTGGCGTCATTATTAATAAATTAATTAATTAATTACTTTGTAATCACCACTTTATTAATATATACATATCAACATGTTCCAAAAGCGATGCTTTCATCATCAGGACATTATTTAGTATTTATTATTCTGTATACGAGTATTCCACAAGAAGAAAGCTTCGCTTTCGAAACATGTTAATATGTATATATTAATAAGGTGATGATTACAAAGTAATTTTTAATTAATTTATTTTAAGATTAGTCCACAATTAAAAAAAAAAAAACACTGTTAGTTTGAAAATTTTAAAATGTATTTTTTTTTTAACATCGAGGCCATCGGTCATTTATGTTCGAACTTGAAAAACTACATATAGCCTACCTTTGATCAAAGAGTAATGGACGCCACTGCAAATGAGAGTAAAAGACGGATATGTATTTTCTATTTCAAATTATGTAAAAAAAATCTTTTGTAAAAAAATCTCACGGTTCTTATTAAGGTAGGCACAGCTTTTCAGCTATGGACTGTACGCCACTGGTAACGTGTACCGGAACACAATGCAACAGTATAAGTAGAATTGTACCTAACTAACTAACTAACTAACCATAACGCCTTTCCCCGCATGAGTAGGCAGAAAGGAGGGACCGCCAAACAATTCGATATTGGCATACACTTCTTGCTTTATTCACATTCATACATCCTCTTCTATTATTCCTACTTTTGACATGGCCCGACTCAAGTATTTGATTCACTTGATCGTGCCATCTCTTCCTCGGGCTTCCCCGGCTTCTTCTTCCATTCACATTCGCGTCATATATTCATCTTACACTCCTTTATTCGTTCCTTCGCCCTACATGCCCAAACCATCTAAGCGTCCTTTTCTTAATCGTACTCATTACGCTTACATAAATCTTGCATTCTTTATGAATCTCAATATTTTTCACACGATCATACACGGTTTACCTAGAATTGGACCTAGATTTAAAAATACATTTACTAATTCTTTACATGTAAACATTTAGTACTTACAAATCATTTTTTACCCTTGCCTGTAACGAGATTAACAAATTTATAAAAATTGTACATTTTTTAAAGTAACGCAAACAGATTTAGAAATGACTTATTTTAACATTTGTAGACTTTTGGTATTCGAATAACGAAAGATCATTATTGCCACAAAAATATTTCAAACAGAATGCAGCGAACATGTGGGTGTAGGGTGACTTTGTGTTAATATGGGATTTTATGTAAATATAATAAAATGCTATGAATATAAGTAGGACACAGGTGAAAAAATATGGCAATCCTCTGCTAACACAAGTAATTTAACAATATTCTAAAAAGTACACAAGGAACCAGACAACTCAACCTTTACTGCGCCGAAATACCCATGGGCAACCCAGAATTTGTATCCGATTGGCAAAGTCAAAAAATAATTTCTCGTAATATGATTACATATTCTGTAGATTTTACATGTGTAGTTAGTTATGGTAAACAGGTGCAAAACACATCACAGTAGGTACACAGATAAAATAATGAACAAATACAGGAATAACATAGTGTAAGTACCATTCCAAGTAATTAGCTACAGAGGCGAATATTCAAAACATACCTCACATTCACTGATACTTATACTCTAGACACATATTATAATAATTGTTGAGGATGCATGCAATAATCGTGCGTTTGTATTTGTATTCCGAGCTACTTACGTCAGATATATACAATTTCTAAAAATATATGAACAAAGTATCTGGTAAGACGGAACAATTTACAAAAACATCATTATGCAAAAACTAATAACTTGTTACGAAAAAAAAAACTCGGGCGGGCCGAGCGCAAATTTAACCCCGACACACTACGGAATGATTAAATCGAATTTATGTGAATTTTTAATGTACAATTTTATTACGTACCGTTTTTACAATCAACGCATTTTTTTGGTGTGTCAGAATAATTATGGATCAAGTCCACCAGAATAGATCCTGAGATATTTAGACCCAAAGTAGAAATCCACGAACATTTTCAATGTAAATACTTAAAGTATTTTAAAAATATGCGAAGGCCCGTGCCCAGATGGCCGCGCAACACACGTGAGCCGCTCCCAATCAGCAAATAAATAATTAAACCGTCAATAATTTTAAATTTCCCCTTTTTGCATGATGTAAATTGGTAAAAAAGATTGGTATTCACTTCATGGTATGGCGTCATTATTAATAAATGAATTAAAAGTACTTTGTATTCACCACTTTATTTATAAATGCATATCAACATGTTTCGAAAGCAATGCTTTCTTCAACAGGAATATATAAAATACTAAAAAATAACAATATCAAGTACGGACAAATGATAAACATAGAACACAATAATGCAAGAATAAATTATTATAAGCAATAATTATTACCTGAAAAATCATATAAATTGAATAATCTTCCGAGAAAAAATACATGCTGCCGACGGGACTCGAACCCGAGACCTTTCGTTTACCGGACAAGTGCTCTACCACTGAGCTACGGCAGGTTATTCATTACCCGCCAAATTAGTCAACATGTACTAGTTCTTCAGACTACAATCATTGCTTATTACATTTTTTTCCTCACTGGAAACAACCATCTTTATTTTTGTGGGAAAGGCGTTGTTAGTGCTAACTCTCTCACTAGGTGGCGTCGAGATTCTATCGAATCTACATTTTATTGTAAGAATATTTTTTTACTTGCCAGATATTATTATTTTAAATGATTAAACTAATGTTTACAAGACAAGATTTTTTTATGCATAGCACAAATATTAAACAAATTATTATAAGCAATAATTATTACCTTTTCAGGTAATAATTATTGCTTATAATAATTTGTTTAATATTTGTGCTATGCATAAAAAATCTTGTCTTGTAAACATTAGTTTAATCATTTAAAATAATAATGCAAGAATAGACAAATTATAAACATTTTTTATTTTTTATTAAAGTAGGTAAGTAATTAATTAAAAAAAATATCACAATCGTCTGGAGATAGTGAGACTATGGCACCTCCGATTACGGAATGTTGCGAGGCTAAAGGTAGTGTGAAGGGGAAGGAGAAGGGGAAGAGGAAAGCCTGAAATTGATGGCCAGATCTGAATACTGGCCATCGAACAAGGCTAAAAGCCATTTCAAGTGTTTTTATATATATGTAATAATTATACTTATCATACATACATTTTATTTATTTATAGTCAATTACAATTTGTGAGAATATAAATCTTGATTTAATAATTTCTTGACACTTCATCTCTCCACAAACGACCTTCCGTTTGATGATTATTAGTCAAACCTACAGTCATAGTTAAAAGAACCATTCTCATCCCAGACAAAATTACTATGATTTTGTGTGGACATACATACGTAATAGTGGCGTGCATTGCTATTTGACAAAGGGTAGATTGTAGATTTGCAGGTTCTTATAATCACCATTCACCTTAAAACGCCAGGTAAAAAATCTTAAAACTTTAACGCCCGTTTTTTCCAACTTTTCGAATGATCAATCCGAGTCACCGATCAGCAAAGCGTTTTGTTAAGTATTCGCTCTGTTTGCTGTGTTTCCAAGTTGTGTGTAAATTGTCTATGAAGGTGCCCGCCCACTTTCATAGGCAGTAAAATAGTGCCCGCCCACTTTCATACAAAATAAAATAGTACCCGCCCACTTTTAAGTCAATAAAGTAATATCAAAGTAAAAACTTAAAATTAACACGGATTAGTTAACATTGTATTTATTATGAATACATAAATCAAGATTTTATCATATTATATTCTTAAAATATGTGGTAAACATAGTATTAGATTGTCTTTTAGTAATGCCGCGAAAGCACCTTGTTGGTTTCGTACATTTGACACGTATAACAAGTAAAATGATTCTCTTCAGATATATTTAATTGATCTCGTCCGATCACCGAAGTTAAGCAATATCGGTCGCAGTCGGTATTTGGATGGGTGACCGCTTGGGAACGCCGCGCACCTTTGACCTTTTTTTTTACCCTCCACTCAGTATCCATAAAGATGACTTAGGCGCCTACGGATATAATTATTTAACTATCATTTAAAAAATATATAATAATACATAAAATATGTAAATATAATAAATAAATAAAATGTACTATGTAAATTTACGTCTAACAAAAAAAAGGGCATAATGAAGTGTACGAAATCAGTTGTCACTATAATAGTGTACTCAGGCCTTTACAGCATTGTCCAAGTATTCATTGACTTACTTGCGAGCTCCTTTAGCCTTTCATTCAACTTAGAAATATATTTATCTACCCACAAAAAAATCACATGTACATGAAATTTGGACTTTTCCATTATTTTTCTCACCCACTTATTATAATCTATGTTTCTCATAAAGGAAAATTTTATTTTCTGTTTTATGACTTGATGATTTATGTAGTAAAACTAAATGCTTACTTTGTATTCCACGCCTTTAAAAAGGTTACGAACTAGCAATGAGTCGTTCACGAATGAGCCGTTCATTTGTGCCGACTCATTTTGATGAGTCGTAAACATATGGCTCTTGGTCAACCGTACCACGGCTTAATTGAACTGCGACTCTTTAAGAAATACCGTTTATTTATCTGAAAAGATAAACATGTCCCAAATGTTCGATAGTATTCTTACGAGTTTCTACGGTGACGTATATTATACCAGACGTGAATATCAAGTTTGCGTAACATCAAACCGGTACATAACTCAGTAGGGACGCGACTAGATACAAAATCTCTACTGGGTTCGTGCATCTTCGATGGAGCGACGACTAGATACGATCCTCTATATCGAACTCGTACGAAGTACCTGTCGGGCTCACACAGACGACCTGACCACAACTTGATCGAGACGAGACTAGATACAAATCTCTATCGAACTATGTCTGCACAAATGTTGAATTGTGCAACGCCCGATTTCATAATTTATTTTCATCGATGGAGACGCGATTTAGATACAAATCTCCATATCGAACTATGTCTTCACAAATGATAATTTGTGCAAACGCCCGATTTCATATTTCATTTCATACGGCTCTCGATAAACGGGGTTCCGGGCGTGTGGAAGAAATGAATGATAAACAGTGCACGTTATCGTCTTCGTTTTTCTACGCCCCTGAATGTCGTTTTCGTGCCGAGCCGCTACTGGCCACTAACGGGACATTTCTCCGACCCCCGCCACTTCTACGGTCGCTCCCGGCGATGCTCCCGAAAGCTAAGCGAGCCCCCATTGGTTGGGCCCTTGCGATCCATATAAAACTTGTCAAAAATTATTGTTCTATCAAAATTATCGGCTGCGGTGACTGATCTAAATAAACGATCTTTTCTGATCTGTTCATTAGCACCCTCGGAATCGAATAACCTTACTCAATTTATGTTTTTACAATGCATTTTTCTGTAATTCGGCCTCAAAGTATCAATTGTCCTACTTTAACCGCCACGACATTTTTTGTAATAATTTTGGCTTCTTTAATAAAAAAATAGATGAAGATTGAAATAGGCTCAATTCAAGCAGGAGGTCGAGGTTCACAACCTAATTTTTTGATTAAGTCGATCCAAGATTGACAAAATCTACGGCAGCTCGCGAAAAATTCACGAGTTCAAACTGCCCGATACGCCGCTTCCTCTCAGCACGGTATCGCACCGGAGTACTTAAGCGACGGTTGCAATTCTAAAAAAGTAGAGTATTCTCACGGATTCAACACCTCTTCTGCCTACTTCGCCTGCATCTTCACCAGGCCTGAAAACCGATCAAGACTTTTCTTCACCTTCACCAGCTCCTTGCAAGAAATCGTTTGCCTTTTTCAAGGCATTCCCCCCCCCCCTCAAGGCATACCCCTTCCTTCCTAACCTGCTCTGAAGCGTCGAAGTGGCCAGCATCATCTTCTTCTTCTAAACGTGCGGCAGGAGTTTACAGATCTTGTCCCGTACATATATTTAAATAAGGTCCTTTGTTCTAATTTATTTATATAAAATCATCGTATACGTGTCTAATTTCTACAAGGTAAAATTATGCCCACGACCGTGGTACTTTAAATTAATATCTGGCTCAATGACGCATCTGAAAACAGATGTTTTCATGGACTCACACATTCGTGTGTAGAGATAACAATAATTACTGTATTTACACATGCGTAGGCACTGTTCTGTATGGATGTTTTGTACCTACACCTCTATACGCTGGGAGTTGTATGAACTGGGGTATGATCTCATGAACTGGGAGTCGGCTCTTAATATGTGCCGGCTCTAAAAGGAGTCGTACTTCGGAGTCGTACAGAAATATTGTGCCTGTACCGTGACTCATGCTCTTAACAAAATCAGTCATTACCATCGTTAATATGATCAACAGAAATCATCCACAATCACAAAGTCAAATAAGCAAGTGCCATTTTCATGAAAAACAGCTGTTTTAATGGTCTCAAGTGTTTTCCCTATCGTTACCAGACGTAACTTATCTGATTTCCAGTGGCGGTTCGTGGCCTATCTCATTGTTAGTTCAATCGGAGATTAAAACAAGTGAGAAATAATTTCCTTCATATAATAAATAATAATAACAATAAAAACATTTATTTGCAAACAGGTTATTTTAGATGTTATTTGTTAGTTTTGTACATAAATCAACAGTTTTATTCCGAACTTGATGAAAATGTTCACACTGGAAGTCCAAGGGGTATAAGTATGAGTAGGGGTAGTAGTAAAGGTAGGTGTAGGGGTAGGGATAGGGGCAGGGGCGGGGGCAGGAGCAGGGGCAGGGTTAGCGGTAGGGTATGGGTAGGGGTAGGGGTAGAGGTATGGGTAACATATCAAAACTTCAAATCTTTACTCCAAACCATTCATAACCCCGGGCAACGCCGGGAACATCAGCTAGTGTTAAATGATTTTAGTAATTGACAAAACATTACGGAGCCCAAAGTGCAGATGGTTTTTAGCCATGTCTCCAGAAATCAGATAAAGTTAAAGTTACGTGTGTTGCATTGATCATTCGTTGGTTCATTAATTTCTAATTATTCAAGTAAATTTAATCTAAGACCCTTTCTTTCTATATGTAAGTGTTTGTTTAGGTGTGTTGTTGTAAAGCGGGACGTGATTATTTACTAAGAGATGTTCTGCGAATTTCGAAGAAGTGCTTTTATTTTTATAACTTCGTGTACGTTATTTGAATTTAGTTGAGAAAGCCCTTCCCGTCTGCCTGATATAGGTAGCGTTGCAGTCGGCTTGGTCACAATTTAATTCGTATATGCCACTAGTATTAAGTTCAGGATTTGTAGATTTTGGGTTTTTTTAGGCTTGTTCATATATTATTATTGGTTTTGAGAGCTATATTTAAACAACGTTTTTTTTTATTAATTGATAAACTAAAGTTTTTACGACAAGATTTTTGTGCACAGCGCAAAGGGTAACAATTATTTTTATAAACAATAATTATTAGCCTGAAACACTCATCCAAATTGAAAAAAACCTTCCGAGAAAAGATAAATGTCGCCGATAGGACTCGAACCTGCCGGTCAGATGCTCTACCGTTGAGCTACGTCGGCTTATCGCAAACCCGCCAAGTTAATCAATATATATTAGTGTTTCATTCAATAATTACTGTTTTTATTGTATTTCACCTGTAAACAACCAACTTTATTAGTATGAGAAAGGCTTTTAACGGCTAAATCCCTCAATAGATGGCGTCGAACAAATTATGTCTACATTTTATTGGTGAAAAATGCTTTGAGTTAACGTTTTTTTAATTACTTTTGCAATTTTTACAGACATTGGACCGAGAAATTCTAGACGTGTAATTTTTCCAGTTTTTTATTATGTAACGGATATATTAAATTGATTTTATTTTTACATATATTGCTTTTTATAATTTTTTTATTGTTATTTGCCTCAAAGCCGTTATTAACCACGATTGTTTTCATTGTTTCCTTTTCTTTTTTACACGCTATTTTGTCTAGAGGGATATTAATGAGTCTATGTACCATTGAATGGTAAGCTGATAATATATGACACCGAGGATGAGTTGAGTTTGCACTTATTGTTGTATCCTTGAGGTGATTTTTCACAAAAACGGCGCTATAAAAATCATCCGATTATTATTATTATTTATCTGTAAAAGTTGGTTTTCTAAATATTTCGAAGGTATGTCTATTATTACTTCTACCAATTGTAAGATGTAAAAAAAATATTTTACCTTCGATCTCATGTTCAACTGTGAAGCAGATTTTATTATTAACGTTGTTTACCCAGTTAGTGAGGATATCTGACTGTCGGTTGGTGCCTATCCAACATATGAGGATATCGTCTACATATCTGATATAGTATAGTATGTATTTAGCTAAGGGAGATTTAAGAAATATGTTTTCAAATAATATACAAATATCTCATCTAGAAGTGGACTTAACGGTGATCCCATGGGAAGACCATCATTTTGTTGACAGTAGGTATCATTGAAAAGAAAATAATTTGTTTCTACGCAAATTTTTATGAGTTGGAATAACTCTTTTCTTATCACCGGGTTGATATTACATTTTTCGAATATATTTTCAATTATTATAAGGAAATTTTCAATGGGGATGTTGCTAAATAAGGATTTTAAGTCTAAATAAATGAATTGACAGTTATGCGAAGACCAAAATTTTAAATTTTATTAATTAGTTCTATTGAGTTTTTGACGCTGTAAAGTGGTGATAAATGTGTATATTTTTTGATCAAGTTAAGTCTTTTTGCCAAATTTGTTGTAGGAGCGTTAATAAACGAACCTTATGGGAATATTTTCCTGGTGGTTTTTAGGTTGGTCATACAGAGATGGAGCTCTCACCATTCGGTGGGTAAAATAGCATTACATTTTATTGGTTGGATCTTTAGATAAATTTTTTGAATCTTCTGGTAACAAGAAGTCTTCCACCTTATTAATGTAATCTATTTTATTAATTATTACGATTGCGTTACCTTTATCAGCTTTGGTTATTGTTAGATTATTATTTTTAATTTTATTTGTGATTTGATTTAATGTTTGGGTTTCTGTACTGTTAATTATGAATATTTATTTTTTGTTTTTATTGTATTTACTGTTTTCTGTAAAATAACTACGGTGATGTGTTGTGTTAAGTTATTATTTTCCACTGTGCGTAGAGATATATGGGTTTCAATAGCTAATGATTCTATTTGTTTACGTGTATTCGCTTTTTGGTTTATATTTAAAGCCTTTATCCAATAAGTTATTTTCTTCCTTTTCAACTGTCATGTTTGACAAATTTACAGTTTTTTTTATAAAATTCAATATTTTGGACGTTTGGAATCTCGGCAATTTTCGTAATTTTATTTTTGGTTTCAATTAGATTTTTAAGTTTGTTTTGTTCTATCTTAAAATTTTCAAACATAATTTCGTTAATGTGTTCACGGGTATCAAAATCAAGGGTATAAAATTCTCATGCGTTTAAAGCTTGCTTTCTCAAGTTTAAGTATTAATTCAGAGTGGACAACCTTTAAAAAAATTAAATGAAGTTCTACGAATTAAACACAAAAACAATTAATCATTATATTCTGTTCTAAAAATCCATTTACAAGCTTATATGGGCGTACAATCGAATAAATAAGCAAATAGACGTGTGTTGTGGACGTGTCTGTGTACCTGAAGTAAGGTTAATTTTCCTCACTTCAGCTGAATTTGATCAAATATTTTCAAATAACGAAATAATTTTTCGAGTACACAATCAATTTCATTGGTCTTGGGGCCTTGGGGTCAAAGGTCTTATGTAATTTGTCGACACAAGTTTTCTTCTTTGATCTAGGGATTTTCTGTTGAACGATTATTGTAGTATAATGCCTAAAATAGTGCTAGAGTTGTAGATAATCAATTTATTTCACCTTTTATAAAAATAAAAATTCTATTATACTCAAGTACTGGCATACATGATGAATGATTAGGCAAACTGTGTGGCTTAAATATTACTCTTCCCTTTCATTGAGTTCTTTGGGCGGGTTGTTTCACAGAATTTGAAGGATTAATCAAATTTAAAAAAAATAATATTCTAGTTCTGTGAACGTTCTATCCAAGTACGGTTATTGTTACATTATTGGTCAGTTCTTTCACAGTGCTTGAATATTAATAGAACTTGACTACTATATTTGAAATTTTGATGAATCCTTCAAATTGTATGAAACAACCCGCCCAAGTGCATCTTCATAAAACATCAATAGAGCGCGGCACTCTTTTTGACAATCATAACTCATATTTTTAAACTGCCATAACTCTCTTAATTTTTGACAGATTTATAATTTACTTATCTTAAAAGGTTTATTAATTCTTCTGAAGTATGTTGAAACACATACATAAACAATAACTGGTAGAATACAGCTATAATATTATAACAGTCACCTCACACATACCACCATATTATTACACCATCACTATTTTATGTAAACAAATAAGAATATTTTGACTAGTCTCAGTAAAAAGGGTCAAACTATCATTTGGTGAACTTTTCTGCAAAATTTGTCACATATTTACGTAGTGTTAATGCCAAATGTTTATAATTCAATATATTCAGTCATCATGCTCGTAATATCAATAATCGGTAAGGCTATGTTTATCCTTCGATTCGATTCTATTCCGGCCGTTGGAATGCCCGCTCCTTCCAGGTGACGCGTTGGTCCAGTGAATCCCTTCATTGCCGACAGACAGACGAGAGAAGCGCATTCATGGGTGTTGAGTAGTTACCCGCTTGGCCGACAGTGATGTCAGCGCCTCTGGCGGGAGGATTGTGAACCAAACGCCTGTAGCTGGAATATTAAAATTTTCAGCTAATAGTAATGTACAACCGTTAAATTCGAACGCATAAATGTATCACTTTAAATTAAAAAAAGGATTTAATTGTCCAAAAACAAAATAATGTTTAATTAGCAACTTTAATGCAATCACATAATATTAAAATTTTCATCAATCGTGTACAAAGTATCTTCCCCACTGTCAAAATCCTTTTGCAAATCCTTCTGGGGAAAAAAATACAACTTCGTAGGCAGCAAACAGACTATGCTCAAAGCTATGGTCATATGCCAAATTGAGTGGACAATGTAATAATTTGAATTGGTCTGCAGAAGCGTAAAACAGAGCAATCCAATAACTACCAATACCAGACCGGCAGGTAAAAAGAACAACCAATACTTCTTAACCGGAAATAAGGCTCGAGTCTTTCTGCAACGCAAACCCCACGCTGTAAAAACAATAACTGAAGCTATCACAATGGGAATCACAAAAACTAGAACTGACAGTTTGTCCAATTCGGTGCCAAAAGCAATGATGACAACACCAAAGATATGCAAAACTGATACGATGCGTTTGTCCAACGATGCCATCGCGACAAGAGTTACCCAAAAGGAAAGGAGGCCACAAAAGAAGTCGCAGTATTGGAGAACACCCATCCGAACGATGCAAAGACCGTAGTTGATGTTATCGCTTGCGTCACAGGCGTGATAGAACGTGGAGAAGAACATGGTTGATAGGTAGACCAAGGCTTCTGCGTAGTAAGCCCTGCGAATGGCGAAGTAGACGGAGGGTATGAAGAGGACGTTGCTGATGGTGAGGCAGAGTATTGCTGTGAGGGTCTCGCTAGGAGGCGGCGCGTTGGTGCCGTCTGAGCAGTCCACACCTGGAATTAATAAATATGGTTTAGAATTTATTTTTATTTATTAACGGACAATTGTCCAATTACACATAGCACATGAGATGAGATTAAGAAGAGTTACAGAAAAAGAACAGCACATACATAATACAAGACTGACAAAAATAGGATAAAAATATACTTTAAAAATAAAACAATAACTTTGTTTTACATCACTTTTATTTATACTTTAGCCGACCGGGTTTCGTTACTACCGTAGCTTCTTCAGGGCAGTATACAACTAAACTATGAACTAAGATGCATGTGTGTTATAGATTGATACAAACAGGCTAGTGAAGGGCCAAGGGTTGGAGATCAGCAGGTACCTGCTGACCGGGAAGGGTGTGTACTTTGTTTATTGGGAATAATTTAAGGATTGGACTTTTATTTAAATTTATTTGATTATTTATGAGTCTACTATTAGTGTTTTTGGCTTTCCTTATTTCTAATGCTTCTAAGTTATCTAGTTGAATGCCGGTTACATTTTTATGCAGTAAACTAGTGCATATATTTTTATCGAATGTGTGGTCTGTTTCTAAGAGATGGTTAGCAAATTCGGAGAACCCATGATTATTTAGACATCTTAAGTGTTCTTTTACACGGATATTAACATTACGCGACGTTTTGCCTACATAGACTCGTAAATAATCAAATAAATTTAAATAAAAGTCCAATCCTTAAATTATTCCCAATAAACAAAGTAAATTCCCTTCCCGGTCAGCAGGTACCTGCTGATCTCCCACCCTTGGTCCTTCACTAGCCTGTTTGTATCAATCTATAACACATGTGCATCTTAGTTCATAGTTTAGTTGTATACTGCCCTGAAGAAGCTACGGTAGTAGCGAAACCCGGTCGGCTGAAGTATAAATAAAAGTGATGTAAAACAAAGTTATTGTTTTATTTTTTAAATTATAATGTCACATCACCAACTTACCGCTTCATATAAAAATACACATTTGAGAGAACATTTAACAACTCAAAATCTGAACCAAGTTTTGGTAGAGTCTAACAAAAATCCTGTAGACTGCTACCAAAAACTCCAAGGCCCTGGATTGAGTTAACAAGACTCGACATTCTGGAGAGTGGAGAATGGTACTCATAATTAGTAGAGTGTTGATTGAGGAAAATATGTTTTTTTATGAGTCTCCGGCAAGGAATGTTGAACTGGAGTTGCAATAATGAATTAAGTCAATAATATAAATAATTATTATGAAAATTTAAATGAGAAAAGCATTTATAATAAAGAAATATTAATGGATTGTTCAATTTCATCATAGGAGTAATCGTCTCTTTCTCGCCTTAATCTCCATGCAATTCCACGTAAGAAGCGGTGTTGTACAGATTCAATTTGATTAATATGAACAGCATAGAAATGAGACCAAATAACACTGGCATACTCAAGATAAGGGCGAACTAGTGGGCAATAAAGAGTTTTTAGTCACAGGCTATTCTATTGATGAAGCCAAATAGTTTTAGTGATTTATTAGCGACATTATTTTTATCATGAAATGAAAGCTTACAGTCTAAGGTGACACCAAGGTCCTTAATAGATATGATGGTAGATAGGGAGACACTATTTAATGGTGTGAGGGTTCTGGTTGTCTGCTTTCTTTAATTCTTGCTACGTCCTCTACCCAATGGAATCTTATAATAAACCTTGGTGTTAACGGCAAAAAAGGTACTGAGTAACTCACCAGAATATCCGCCAATGCAGATGCATTGAGAGAGCAGGTATCCATTGAATACAAAGGCGTTGCACTCTCCGTACTTCCCGCAAGATCCTTGGATGCAGCTGGCCGAGAAAATGGACACATCTACGATGGCATTGCAGGAACTACCATCTTTTATAAAGACCTTTTGAAAATCATCCATTGGATGTCCATCAATGGATTTGATCCCCGCATTTACTGGTAGTTCAACTTCTGCGACATTGGCTTTTATTCTTGGATTTGTTTCATCAGCTAATACGTTGGAACAAAACAGTCCAAAAGACACATACCAAGCTCCAAAATCTGGATAAGGAATATGTACCAACTCTTCCAAGCTACCAGCTTCACTAGAACTCAAAATTATTGTAGCATTCGACGAAATTCCGTTGAAATCACAAGATCCAGTTTCTACTGGCAACACTTTCTTTCCTTGTGAAATGCAGACGACAAGTTTTCGCGAATCTTCGACATAAACGCTTTGATTCATCTTTAATTTCATTGTTAACGTGCCCCCAATGTCTACAACTGGATTAATAATGAGTTTTAGCGTTTCTACGATTTCTGCGTTAATATCTAAAGACGTTGGTTTAGATGCAATAGAATTTGATGGTAGATTGTAATCAATTGAAAAATATCCAGTTTTTTTCTCCCTAATGAGTTCTGTTACTTGAATTTCTTCAACTTTACCAAGTTTTAAAATATCTTTACACAATTTTAGGGGTTCCTCCTCTAGTCTAACATAACCAAGATTGCTGTACATTATGGATATGTAATGCCACTCGTTAGGAAAATGGTTGATGTTGAATTTAAAATCCAATACATCAGACAAATCTATTAAGCAGTCAATGATGTTGTTGGCTTTCTCTTGACTCGGCAGGCTTTTTGCTTCAAATCTGAATACGGCCCAAAGACAAGTCGCGCATTCGGAGACTATTGTCATTTGCATTTCTTGATTCATCTCTTGGTGGTCCAGAAAGCACTTATACACGTCTCTAGTATTGTTATTGCCATTATTTTGGACGGTGAATTTCATAGGTTGGTTGCAGTCTATCACAGAAGTTGCAGCTCTCTTTGCGCGTATATCTGTGTATAAAATGGTTCTGCATTGAACGACGAGCCCTGAAAATATAATATGTTGGGTAAAAAAATTGTACCTACTTGTTCTAAGTATCGTTTCGTTGGTAACATTACAAATTTGGAAACAGTACAACTCAAAGATATTAAATTTCACCTTCTGTCTACCTATCTGTTTTCTAATGCATTCTTCTTTAGTTCGTTTTTGGGATAGAATCATTCTATAAAACATAGTGTAATATATAAATCACTTTCAAATATCTGAAATGTGCAGAGTTTTATTTTGATTAAAAAAGAAATTCACAAATAAAATTGGACCCGATATTAATCCTTGAGGAACACCCAAGTTATTTTAAAATGGTAAGACTGCTGGGTTATTCATTTTAACAACTTGAGAGCGATCTTTGAAGGTACAATATACATCGTTTTTGTAAATATTTTGCGTTTATTATCTTAAATGAGAGAATTAGAATCGTGGAAATTGACCATTAACTTGCTAACGTACTTAATTGATTTTGGAAAATGATGTCGTGTCACGATTCCTTCCCATTTGGGCAATATTTCAGATAGCCTTGCAGTATCCGCAATCAAAGCAGATGTTAAGAAAAGGAGGGCATGCGAAACACAGCATAATATACAAAAAAATCAAACACGATAATGCCTCATGCGGTGAAAATCTCAAATAAAGTAATTACAGTAATTACAATACATTTAAACACCCCTGACATGGTGAGTACGATTAATTATTAATAGAGACCTGAAAATGCGAATTTTTAGAGGAAATGCGTCATTTTTATTCTAAAAACACGAAATTCGCAATTTTCCGAGATCACCGCAATTTTTCGAAAAATCTCTCACGATATTCTGGTATTTTACAACAAGGAAGCAAAATTGTGCGTACCAAATTTTTGTTTTTATTTTTTTATTTTATATTTATTAGAAATACAAAGAAAACATTTTCGTAAAAGAATCAAACATAATATATCACTTATATGTACAATCTCTAATTAATGTGTTTACAACATGTGTGGTGTACGCAATAAATTTTATGAATTATTTAGTCACAAATAACAATGCTTATTTACATATTTGAATGAAACTCAGTGCGTGCAAAAACATGATAGTGAAACAACGATATTATTTGTTTGCACGATGGCCAAACAAACGAAGATGTTAAAATGTTAAAGGATAAAAATAATGTCACCCAAAAAGGTTCAAAGATTTTACTTGCTCTAAATTTAATTTTATATTTTTATTTTATTTATGATGACATAAAAATTAATCATGACATATGGTTTACTTAGTCTATGGATTTGACAAGCTTAAATAGCCATAAAACGGAACGCAGCTAACTTCATGTGGGAAACGCCGGGTACTTTTTGTTTAAAATTTAAAAAAAATTTAAATACATTTTTCGAATAAATAAAAAAAAGATAAAAATGCATAGAAATATATTTGAATGACTGTTATTGTTAAATATCAAAATGGGAATATAGTACAACCAATGTTTCTAAATATTAAAAAGGGAATATAACACAACTAATGTTATTAAATATCAAAATGGGAATATAGCACAACCAATGTTGCTGAATATTAATAAGGGAATATAACACAACTTATGTCGCTAAATATTAAAAAGGGAATAAAACACTGTGAAATATTAATAAGGGAATATAACACAACTTATGTTGCTAAATATTAAAAAGGGAATATAACACAACTTATGTCGCTAAATATTAAAAAGGGAATATGACACAACTTATGTTGCTAAATATTAAAAATGGAATATAACACAACTCATGTTGCCAAATATGAAAAAGGGAACATAACACAAGTTATGTTGGTAAATACCAAAAAGGGAACATAACACAACTTATGTTGCTAAATACCAAAAAGGGAACATAACACAACTTATGTTGCTAAATACTAAAAAGGGAACATAACACAACTTATGTTGCTAAATACCAAAAAGGGAACATAACACAAGTTATGTTGGTAAATACCAAAAAGGGAACATAACACAACTTATGTTGCTAAATACCAAAAAGGGAACATAACACAACTTATGTTGCTAAATACCAAAAAGGGAACATAACACAAGTTATGTTGGTAAATACCAAAAAGGGAACATAACACAACTTATGTTACTAAATACCAAAAAGGGAACATAACACAAGTTATGTTGGTAAATACCAAAAAGGGAACATAACACAAGTTATGTTGCTAAATACCAAAAAGGGAACATAACACAACTTATGTTGCTAAATACCAAAATGGGAACATAACACAACTTATGTTGCAAAAAGATGTCAACAAGTAACAGGAATTTCCCAGAAAAAAACCACGCGAAATTTTCAGGACCCTATCAAATAATTATCGCGTACCTAATAAATACAGTACGAGACTACATGCTCCATTTGACGTAGTTGCTTCTCGTACTAATTTTATGTACAATTCTTATTCAATAAAATTGCATCCTCCCGATGAAACTTGCTCTATTATTATGAATTTTTTTATATGCGAAAATCCAATGTGCGTCTAAAGACATGAATTAATTACCTTGCTGTTCAATCGGGTCCAGTTTCGGGTCCGTCCAACTCACGAACGTGGCTCCGTACCACTCTCCAGGCTCGGGGGCTTCCAGCCGCACCTCCGTCGTTTCGGCGTCCGAGCGCAGCAGCACCGCGACCTGGGCGCGCCCGCCGAGCACGCCCGTCGGCGTGCTTCCGTTGGTCGGCTGCACCGTGGGAAAAGAGCGCGCCTTCAGGTGCACCTCCACATCACGCGCCGGGCATTCTCCGGCTAAATGGTAGGTATCTTATAGTACAGTCCTGATGATTGGGATGATGGTGGGGACGATGCTGATGATGACGGAGACCTCGTCATCTTTGGGGATGCTGTGTGGAAGGTATTTTTAAGGGAAAGCAAGGGTCTTGCAGAGATCCCTAATTTTTGCGGGTAATCCATTAAAAAAAATTGTTCAGAGAAAGATTTAAATATTTTTACTTCATATAAATCCGCGGAGGTAGCACAAAAGCTGTTAAGGGTAAACGAAACGTAATACGAACTCACAGATGACGATGATTTAAATATAAAAAAAAACACCTTTTGCACGCATAGCTTTTAAATAATGAAATTAATTATTGTTTGTTGGCGTGTGTACACACGGAATATGCAATATTAATACACGATTTGGTCAGTGGCTTAGTATGCATTGCGTTTGGGTCTCACCCAGGCATCGTGAGTTCGATTCCTCGACTGGCTAAGTTCTCCGTCATGGCACTAGCAACATTTTTCGCTTACCGCGATGTTAGGAGATTTTCAAATATTGTCAGGTAATTCGTAACCCGGGAATGTTTGTCTTTTAAAAAAAAAAATTATAGGTTTAAAGGCCAAGTCCTTCAAGAAACTTATGAAAGTGAAATATATGATTGTAACACTAACACATATCTTGGATTTATCATTAGAATTATGTATAACCTCAAAAACATAAATTCCCTTAGAACTCCATACTGCTCTCCCTGGTTCGCCCCTATCTTGAATATGCCTGTGTCATTTTCCTCCTAAAGAGCGGCGTCAGACAGGGTGGATGCATGTCCCCGATATTGTTCAACCTTTACATGGACGAACTAACTGAAAGGGTAAACAATGCAAGGGTAGGCTGCCACATCGAAGGACAGTGTCTGAACAACATCAGTTATGCGGACGACATAGTACTAATGGCACCATCTATAAGAGGGCTGCGCATTCTCCTGAAGATCTGCGAAGAGTTTGGTGAAGAAACAAACATGTCTTATAACCCCAATAAAACAGCTGTGTTGGTCATAAGATATAGACAAGGCCCGACTCGTATTCCTGCAGCTACCCTGAACGGTGTGATCCTGAAGGTGACTGAAGAAACCAAATACCTAGGACACATAATCACCAGTACTCTGATGGATGATGATGACATTGATAGGCAAAGACGAGCTCTCAGTGTAAAATCGAATATGCTCAGTAGAAGATTTCGCCTTTGTAGTACCGCTGTGAAAAGGACTCTATTCCTTGCCTTCTGCGCAACGTTGTACACCTGCGAACTCTGGGCAAACTACAAAAAGAGTAGTATAGGAAGACTTCGTGTACAGTATAATAACGCCTTCCGATTAATGTTTGGCCTCCCCAGATACTGCAGCGCTTCCAGTATGTTAACGGAGGGGGAGTTTCCGGTTTCGCCGCCCTTATAAGATCCAGGATGGCTGGAATGAAGGAAAGAATAAACAGCTCCGGGAATATCCTCACCATGGAGGCCCGCCTCAGTCCAGCCTCCAGCAACGACGCAAACTGGAGAAGGATATTGGCCCCTCACAATTTAGATGCCACAGCACTTTAAAGGCTTTATTTTCATCTACTTTTTTGACTGCACTAACCTCCCCACATACCGGAATAAACATTTATTAATTTTATTTGGTCTCCTATGCTGTCTATATTCATCATACTGAATTCGTCCAACATTGGCTATTAAGGCGAAGCTATCGGTGAAATCACCATTGCGATTAATCTATACTACGAATCGGTTTACATTATGGAAACCAATAAATATTCCAAGAATAAATTGAATCTTTTCATAAAAAAATTATTGATAAGAATTAAAAAAAAAAATATATATATATATATATATATATATATATATATATTAATTACGTTGTAAAAACAAAAACTACAAGAGTAAATTACTAAATAATATTTAATTTCATTAGAAAATTACGAACCAAAATAAAAAAAAAACAATATTAAAAGAATACTGATTTATAGCCAAGATTTTTTGTGAAAGATTCCCTTGGTTATTTTTGTTTCTTTCTTATAAAGTTCTTTACATAATAAAGAAATAAGAAAAATATTTCTAGACTTTGATTGCCAATGAATTTTATGCCAATTATCTGTATTCATGGTGACATAATACACATAGATTGTAGAGATATTTTCGGCTGGTATATTCCTCTAAAGAGGGATCCTTTGGAGGATAGGACTTGTAAGAGTCAAATTAAAGTAACTCAAAACCTTTCTCCCCCAGAAAGCGTAGGAACAAATTCAATCTCATTTATTCCTTCGAAGTTTGTTCCCTTCCATATCCCTTCCCGTAGACTCAGAAATAATCCACTGCTCGTCGCAATTAACACTCGAATAATTATGGATACTGATTAACCATTGTCCAGAATGTGTAGACTGGTCAAGTCAAGTCAAAGCCTTAATTTTATTCAGTTTTGGAATAACTTATTGAAACTCATTCATTATAATATATTTTGAATCATTGAAGATAATTTAAACGACTCTCAAAATGAATCATGTAACTGAAAAGACACAAAAAAATAACGATAGCAACTGGGATTAGAAGCTAGGACCTCATGGTCTATGTGGGACCTTGCACTTTAATCCACTGAACTACACTTTTATCGGCATCATACTTCGATTTGCTCAGCTGCATCAAATTACATAAAACCACTAAATGCATCATAAAGATTACTTTAAAGATCCCCATAACGACGTCAACAACGGAAATTTTTAAACATTTAGAAGTTCCGTGTATTCAAAAAATCTTTGCCTAAAATGTTCTAGTTCATCATCTTAAGGACAAACTGGCTATCACTCCTCATTATCATCATACCAGAGCAAAGAAACTAGACAAGCTAAATGTATCTAAGTGTAATACTACTTTTGGACAAAGAAGTTCTGAATGTTTAGCTGTAAAATTATACAAAAAACTTCCACTTAGTATCAAACAAAGTAATTCAATCAATAATTGCATTAAGTCCAGCAAAACTTGGCTTAAGGATTTAACAGAAGAAGAACGGACCAGTATTCTTAAAACAACGTCCTAGAACTAACTAACTAACCATTACGCCGTTTCCCCCCAGGGGTAGGCAGAGAGGACGGACCGCCAAACAACTCGATCTTGGCATACACTTCTTGCTTCATTCACATTCATACAACGCCTCATACATTCTTCTGTTATTCCGACTTCTGACATGGCCCGACTCGAGTATTTGATTCACTTGATCGTGCCATGCCTTCCTCGGGCGTCCGCGGCTTCTTCTTCCATTCAAATTCGCGTCATATATTCTCCTTACACTCCTTTCTTCGTTCATTCGCTCTACATGCCCAAACCATCCAAGCGTCCCTTTCTTAATCTTGCTCACTACGCTTACATCAGCCTTGCATTCTTTACGAATCTCAACATTTTTCACTCGATCATACATGGTTTTACCTTACATTCGTCTCAGAGATCTCATTTCTACAGCATTCAGTCTACTTTCATCCTTCCTCTCTGCCAGTTCCATGCCTCACTGCCATACATCAAGGTTGGTATCAGCACTCCATTGTGGACTGCTAGCGTCGCTTCTTTGGACAACTTTTTGTTTGCGCCAACCGCGTTCAGTCCTCCATTAATGGAGTTTCTTTCAATATCCCTATCAGTCTTTCCATCTCTCCTAGAAGTTACTGGAAATACCCTATCCAAACCTTGAACTGAAATATAGAAGTCGCTGAGAAACCCCCTCATTCGCCTCAGCACAGGATCTCCTAGTGAGGAGGACTGTGAAAAAATTGTATAATACATATCTATTTTTTATACTTATATCTTACCTTAAAATGTCCAAATAAAGTAGAAATTAATAAAAATAAACAACAAGAACTGTCAATCATCTTTAATTAATTTTAAGATATTTTTCATGCCAAATATGACATACTCATACTCGTACATCCACCAACAAACAATTCATCTCAATATTTAAAAGTATTACCCGCAAAAAGATTTTTTTTAATATTTATATTTGTAAAAGACAAAGAGTTTTTAATACAAAGGAAATTTAACAAAAGGCCAAAAAAAATTCTTGTGCTAACAGCGGTTGAATAAAAATGTTTTATATACGAACTTAGCAAAATAAGAAGGAAGGGGGAGAAGAAGAGGAAAATAGAATAGGGACAGGACATGCTTTCGATACATTTAATACTCGTGCATCAATTTGTGGTCGATATTTTGAAAGGGTATTGTGAAGAATGTCGATATTGTGAAATTGTGCGTTATATTGCGGACAAATACGGGGATTTGGAGAATTTATCCTAAGATTGGTCCTGCATGCGGTCAAATGAAAATAATCGGTTTGTCGGGGTGGTCTTGACGGCATGTGAATGTCTAAAATAGCGCCATCTATGAGCGCGTATCACGTTTCGTTTATCATTAAATGAGTAAAGTTAAAAGAGAAGTTCTTTTAACTAATCATTAATCACGAAAGAAATTGTAATCCCGGATGTAATGAGTCAGTTTTCTTATCTATACATCGCACTGGCTCAATACGTGTGAGTAAAACAAATGTGTTTTACAAATAATTGATAATAATTAATTTATATTTACCAACTGAGTTAATTTTCTGCTCGCGCGCCACAAAGGTGATGATGGACTCGGCTGTGTCTCGAGGAATCGAATAAAACACCAAAGAGATATCCGAGTTTTTTCTGAACTGGTTTAGAAACGTCACAGGAATTCTGTCAACCACGTAAAAATCGTCCAAACTTTTCGAAAATTTTGGCTCCCAACTCTTGTTTATGTACATGAGATTTCTGTTTAATTTTTCAGTCCAGTTTTCGTCCATTTCAGTAAATCTGTATTTTTCATCGTGGCATTCACTTCCAGAGACATCATAGGTCAAGAAAAACATACAGAATGCTACTTTCAAATACATTTTCTGATATAAAGTAGAAGCTTTAACTATTAAAATCACACTTATTTGATTAAAAATAGCATTTCTTTGCACGCTATTAATTAAACTCTTTAATTTTAAAATCACAGTAAAGATCACACTAATTTGTTAAAAAAAATCTCAAAATCTTTCCATACCTGTACCAAAACACAGTTTTTTTATCGTAAAAATTGAATAAATATATAATTTAAGATTGGTTTATTGTAAAAAACACTTGAATAATTGTTTAGATTTTTAATACAACACTTTAATTAAGCCACACTTAAAGACCGACTATAAAAACTAAGAATTTTGTCGTAGAACTGTCAAAACTCAATTTTTCTAAAATAATTTTGACATGTGAATATTATTTCGATGACGTTTTGTTTGACAGTAGGAAAAACGTAGCTCCATTGTTTGTATTTGACGATTAACTAAAAGATAAGGGACTTATCTGGTATCATAGTAGAGAATTTTACCTGTTTTATCAATATTATATTAATTTTTCTCTTTTATCTAATCTCTCTTGGCGAACCTAGACAGAAAACGTCAATTATTGTTTGTATTTCAAATAATTATAATTGCTAATTGATAAACTAAAGTTCTTAAAAACTTAAGACAAGATTTTTGTGCATATCGCAAATGGTAACAATTATTATTTTTATAAACAATAATTATTAGCCTGAAACACTCATCCATATTGAAAAAAACCTTTCCGAGCAAAGATAAATGTCGCCGACGGGACTCGAACCCGCACCCTTCTGATTGCCTTGATTAACTAACTTGATTGATTAACTTAGCGGGTTTGCGATAAGCCGACGTAGCTCAATGGTAGAGCATCTGACCGGCAATCAGAAGGGTGCGGGTTCGAGTCCCGTCGGCGACATTTATCTTTGCTCGGAAAGGTTTTTTTCAATTTGGATGAGTGTTTCAGGCTAATAATTATTGTTTATAAAAATAATAATTATAATTGCTTTTAATCATTTGAGATAATATTAACAAAGCTCAGAATGAAACGTGAAACTTGGGTTGGAGTCCCAGTTGCTATTGTTATTTTTTTTCTGTGTCTTTTCAGTTTCATGTTTCATTGTGAGAGTTGTAAAATAGTCTTCAATGATTAAAAAATATATTACAATGAGGTTAATGAACTTCAATAAGCTATTCCAAAAACAATTTAAAAGAAATTACAATTATACATACATAATTATGTTTGCTCTGAGGTAGGTTCCATATATATATATATATATATATATATATATATATATAGCCTTTGTAACTTGTAACTTTATCAAAAAAAATAATTAATAAATAAAATAAATAAATATGACTAACTAACTAACTAACCATATCGCCGTTTCCCCGAAGGGGTAGGCAGAGAGGACGGACCGCCCGACAACTAGATCTTAGCATACACTTCTTGCTCAAGTATTTGATTTATTTGATCGTACCATGTCTTCCTCGGGCGTACCCGACTTCTTCTTCCGTTCACATTCGCGTCATACATTCTTATTATACTTCTTTCTTCGTTCATTCGCTCTACACGTTCAAACCATCTAAGCGACCCTTTCTCAATCTTACTCATTACGCTTACATCAGCCTTGCATTCTTTACGAATCTCAATATTTTTCACACGACCATACATGATTTTACTACACATTCGCATCAGAGATCTCATTTTTACCGCATTCATTCTACTTTTATCCTTCCTCTGCTAGTTCCATGCCTCACTGCCATACATCAGGGTTGGCATCACCACTCCATTAAATTGAAATAAATTAATATAACATGTTACCGAAGGAAGCAATTTCTTTGTGGCTTGACATTATAATTTAAATTAAAAATGTTTTGTTTTAAACCACTTTATTTTAAATATATATATATATATACGAGTGTATATATGTCTTATAACCCCAATAAAACAGCTCTGTTGGTCATAAGATATAGACAAGGCCCGACTCGTATTCCTGCAGCTACCCTGAACGGTGTGATCCTGAAGGTGACTGAAGAAACCAAATACCTAGGACACATAATCACTAGTACTCTGATGGATGATGAAGACATTGATAGGCAAAGACGCGCTCTCAGCGTAAAATCGAATATGCTCAGTAGAAGATTTCGCCTTTGTAGTACCGCTGTGAAAAGGACTCTATTCCTTGCCTTCTGCGTAACGTTGTACACCTGCGAACTCTGGGCAAACTACAAAAAGAGTAGTATAGAAAGACTTCGCGTACAGTATAATAACGCCTTCCGATTAATGTTTGGCCTCCCCAGATACTGCAGCGCTTCCAGTATGTTCACGGAGGGGCGAGTTTCTGGTTTTGCAGCCCTTATAAGATCCAGGGTGGCTGGAATGAAGGAAAGAATAAACAGCTCCAGGAATATCCTCATCATGGAAGCCCGCCTCAGTCCAGCCTCCAGCATCGACGCATACTGGACAAATATATTTTCCCCTCATAATATAAATGCCGCAGAACCTTAAAGGATTTTCATATACTAATTTAGTTAAATACTTTTTTTTTTATTTTTAAATCTTTATATTATTTTAATTTTTGTTTTATATGTAATGTATCACCTTACTACTGTCTCTCTTGTACATATTTTGTATATTTTTTATAACTATTGTAT
>JAHDVE020007838.1:0-20390 GCA_022606495.2 Halesus radiatus
TTTGTGTTTAAGTCGCCGCAATCTGGCTTAACCGCAGCTTTAAAATGGCCTATAATTCCGGATCAACCAGCTGTTGCAATAATAAAAACTACAAATAATTGCAGAACTTAATAATAACATTATTAAAATATGATTCACGTTATAATTGACTGTTTTTGTGTTTAAGTCGCCGCAATCTGGCTTAACCGCAGCTTTAAAATGGCCTATAATTCCGGATCAACCAGCTGTTGCAATAATAAAAACTGCAAATAATTGCAGAACTTAATGATAACATTATTAAAATATGATTCACGTTATAATTAACTGTTTTTGTGTTTAAGTCGCCGCAATCTGGCTTAACCGCAGCTTTAAAATGGCCTATAATTCCGGATCAACCAGCTGTTGCAATAATAAAAACTGCAAATAATTGCAGAACTTAATAATAACATTATTAAAATATGATTCACGTTATAATTAACATTTTATATGTTAATTATAACGTGAATCTAGTTTCTAGTTTCCATTTGCATTCAGTTATAACTACACATACACGGATTGTTACATAGAATGCGGAAGGAATGAAGAAAAAAAATTAACGTACGTAAAATTCGCAAGTAGAATATTGTACAACCAAACTTTTTTCGTAATAAATAAGTAGGTGGGGTAATACACTGAAAAAATAAAACCATATCTTCCCCTGAAAAGGTTCTAAATAAAGACCGCCCGTTCCGCTCTCGAGAGCTCCAACGTGAAGTATCCAAGACCCGTTATTGATGTTATTTTGACAAGTTCCTGCAGTATCTCAACCGTTAACATTACGCTCCCCCCACCCCTCCCCACAACCCCGTGGATAACATAATAATATATCAGTGCATTTAAAAAATACGTTATTCTCCCATCAAATTTCCTATTCAGTTTTGCCTACTTTTTGGATTCTTTTGAATACTAATTTCGTGGTATGTTCTTATATTTCAAAGAAATCAGATAAAGGGATGCTTTAACGCTGAAAATTCGTTTGTGAGCACGAAAACTGTTCAAATATCGATAAAGTTTACCACACTGTATTACCGCATTTTTTAAATAATAATGTTACCTAATGTAAACTTTCACTTCCAGTGAATATGATTGTGAAGATCGGAAAATCTGCAATTTCAATTTGTTTTAAATAATTAATTAAAAATGCCATTGCTCTAAATTCTAGTTTTCCGTCTGAAAATCGCTCTAATGCGCGCATTTTTCGAATCAATCATCAATAAAAATGGAATAGGTATTCGACTAGATAACTTAGAAGCGTTAGAAATAAGGAAAGCCAAAAACACAAATAGTAGACTTATTAATAATCAAATAAATTTAAATAAAAGTCAAATTCTTAAATTATTCCCAATAAACAAACTACACCCCCTTCCCGTTCAGGTACCTGCTGATCTCCCATCCTTGGCCCGTCACTCGCCGGTTTTTATCAATCTTAGTTCATAGTTTAGCTGTATACTGCCCTGAAGAAGCTACGGTAATAGCGAAACCCGGTTGACAAAAGAATAAATAAAAGTGACGTAAACAAAGTTATTGTTTTATTTTTAAAATTATAATGTCACATCACCAAGTTACCGCTTCATATGAAAATAATAATTGAGTAATCTACTCCGCCCTTCCGAAATCTACTGCAAAAATGTCCCCCTTGTGAGGGCTAAAAATAGCTGTTATTGTAAGTTCTTCTGACATTAGAATTTGGGAAAAATACAATTTTTATTCATAACACTACTCTCATGAACATTTCCAAAAAGCTTTCGTGATTTTAAATAAGCCTTAAGAAAAGTTTAGGTGTTTTTATTCCAGGTCAAGTATTGGGATAGGGACTTCGCTACACTTTAGTGGTTCTGTTAGTTAGCTCAGTTACAGAGTAACCTGATTGTACCACTTAGATGTACGCGTAGAAGAATAAGAATAAATAATTTACCAAAAATATCTTCTCTAAACGATAAATAAAACATAGCGCCACTATAAAACACACTTGACATCATAGCCAAGTCCATTATGAAAGGGTTAAGAATAGTGTGGTGTTGGGATATCGGCCAGGGCCAGGGGGGCGGGTTCCGGGGGGAGCCGGTGCCGGGCGACCGTTGGGACCGGGGGAAAGAGAGGCTGTGGGTAAATGGACAGCGCGGCGGGACGGCGGCACCACTATAATTTATATTCCCGCGGGCTTCCTCTATCTGCGAAACATTGTGCAACCCAATACGGAGGAAATGAGTGCATTCAATATTAAAATTTGGCGCTTTCACAAGTTTCAAACTTGTTTTTATATTTATCTTGTGCTTTTTGTGATACATTGAAATACGAACATATTAGTTTTACGAGTATATTCACAATGTATAATGTGTACATGCCTGCGCTAAATGATTAGAGGAAGCAATGTTAAAAAATAACGATGGTGTTCAACGTTGTAGTCAATTCTTAAGCATTTACATATTTGAGAGAATTCAACACATTTAGGTTAATTTAATGAAATTACTTATTATCTAATTTAATGAAATTACTTATTATTTGTTTAAGGCCATTTTCGAACTGCGCCTTGCGCCTTTGAACTGAATATTATTAAATATGATTTACATAATTTTTTTTAAATAATTAAATGGAGTTCTACGAATTAATCACAACAACAATTAATATTATTTTTAATGATTAAAAATATATTATAATGAGGTATATAAATAAGTTCCAATAAGTTATTACGTAAAAATGTTTTCATTTATTCCATATTTAATAGAATAGAAATTTCCCACATTTTGTATCACGGACACAATATGAACCACCGTGTAGGTTACGTCTCTCTACATGTATTATATAATTTTTTTTACAAAATGCTTACATAATGATTAATATTCGGCAAATTTCTATTGATGTGGATTTTTACCCCTTAATTTTCATTTCCTTTTGTTATTTTTGCTATTCACCGTACCCATATATTTTTTAAAATATTTTTTTCTCTTTATTATATAAATGTGTATGTAGTCCTATAGGCGTAAATGAATAAATATTGCACACATCCTCCCAGAAATGACAAATATCAGCTTCCTTAATTGAAGGATTGTCGGTAAACGTGAAATAAGAATTTCTTGTATTTTTTCGGCATTCACTATATAGCAATTTCTAATCATTTTAAGTTTTATTTACTATGAACTTTTGCTATTTTGATTTATTAAATTCGCTATTTATAAGAAACTTCTTTATACAGGCGACTTATCTTTAAAAATATCCCGTTTATTACCGGGCATTTCTAATAATTGGGTAAAAAACAGAATATATACTTAAGAATGTAATGAATGTGATCCACAGTATGTAGGTATGACTACTAGAAATTTTAAAACTAGATCAAATAACATGAACTCTGTTTACGAAATAATAACTATTCTATATCATTTATTAGAGATAGGCCATAGCTTCAATAGAGAAAAAACTCATTTTAAATATTCAAATATTAATACATATTTTAAATTGTGCGCCTTAGAAACTTTAGAAATTAACAGAAAAATTAAATCTAAAATTAATTTAGTAAACAAGATAATAGCTCCCTGTAAATCACCTTTGCCAACCATGTTTTCTATTAACTTTGACTCCTCCCACCACCCACACCCCTCCAAATCACCACTCCCACAACCCTCACCTAATGGTGACTAATTTTGTTTCTGTACTTGTTTAATTTAAGTTAGTTTTAACAACGCTAGTGAATGGCACGGTTGTGTCGAAACCGGTAGCGAATTTAATAAATCAAAAATACCAAAAGTACATAGTAAATAAAACTTCCAAACAAAAACTGAAATAAGAAGTTATCGATTGTCACGACGATAAATGCTTTTTCTCGCCTTTCTAGAGCAGCAGATATAAATGTCTACCTTTTAAATAGTTATCACCGATCTCTGGAAACTGGCATCGTAAGATGAAGAAATACATCCTACATACAACAACTGTATGATTTGATAGATTTACAAAATGTTATACCCAACAGCTTATTTAATTATGCAATACGCAAAAAACTTAGCAACCCACACCCTGTTAATTCTCTCTCTCCACCTCTCTCGGCTGCCGCCCGCGTCTAGCGCTTGAAAGGAAACCCCCTCGGGAGGTGTTCACACGCGCCCCGTTGTCCTCCATTGTTTATTGAAGGACACTTCACGCGCGCCATACCTACTATTCTAGCGGGTGATTTCAACGCGAAACACACCTCCTGGAATAGTAGGCGTGCAAACGTAAACGGGCGTATTTTACACAAATACATATCAAACCACTCAGACATCATCGCAGACGGTCCCATGTCACCTACACACTTTCCAGCACGAGGACTCACGTCTGACGTCCTGGATATCGCAATATTCTACAAATCACCTTGGACGTACTGTATCGAAACCATTAACGATCTGTCCTCAGACCACAACCCCGTGTTGCTCACAGTCAATGAATTCATCGAACCCCCCCCCACCAAAGCCAGAGAGAAGACCGACTGGACATATTTCTCGCACAGAGTCGGGGAAAAATTATCCATCAATCACGCCATCAAAAATACAAAAGATCTAGACATAGCGGTTGACAACTTCGCCGAGACAATTACGTCCTCGCTAAAAGATGCCTCCAAACCCCTGCCCGAGCGCTCTCCTCTGACTCTCAGAGGGGACCTCCCAAAAAATATAAAAGATCTCATCTCTCTCAAAAATAATCTCCGCCGCCACTGGCAAAAAAAACGTGTCCGTAGAATCAAAACCACCATCAACAGACTTCAAGCCCTCATAAGAAAAAAACTCTATGAGCACTCAAATGACACTTGGAATAAAAAACTTCAAGAGATAAATCCACAAGATGGCTCCTTGTGGAAATTATCCAAAGCCCTCAAATCTACCCCTGCACCTAACCATCCCATTCACTCCGAAAACGGTCTCGTTTTCGATGATCAAGACAAATCGGAGGCGTTCGCCGACAGTCTTGAAAAACAATTCAGCCCCAGCTTCAAACACGCCAACCTCGATCATATTGCAAACGTCAACCGCAGAGTAAATAGCATATCAAATTCCTTACCCCCCGATAATATCCACTTCACCACCCCTGCCGAAGTAATCCGGGCTATAAAAGCCCGGAAAAACAAAAAAGCTCCCGGCCCCGATGGGATCACAAACTTCGCTCTTAAAGCTCTCCCCCAAAAAGGAATACTAGCAATAGTAAATCTAATCAACGCCGCCCTCCGAAGAAGTTGGAAACATGCTCACGTAATCGTTCTTCCCAAACAAGGAAAAGATCCACTCTTCTGCGAGAACCACCGACCGATCAGTCTTCTCTCAAACATTGGTAAAATTTTTGAAAAAATTCTACTCACCCGGCTCCTAAAGCACATTGACGAAGTCTCAACCCTACCCGAAGAGCAACACGGATTCAGATCACAACACTCCACCCTTCACCAACTCCTGAGAGTCTCCGAAATCATCATCGGAGGCTTCAACACCTTTCGGTCTACTGGCGCCATTTTCCTGGACATAGCCAAAGCTTTCGACAAAGTATGGACAAACGGCCTGCTTCTCAAACTCCACGACACCGGCATCGACCCCCAACTGTTCGGTGTCCTAAAATCATTTTTACGCCGCCGTACTTTCCAAGTGAAATACCGCGGCGCTCTCTCCAAAACACGATTCATGACAGCAGGGGTCCCCCAGGGGTCCCTACTGTCCCCCACCCTCTTCAACGTCTACACACACGACATACCCCTCACAGAAAACCACAATTCATACAAAGCTCTGTATGCAGATGACACCACCGTTATGGTTCAGTACAGTTCGCCCAAGATGATTACACATCGCCTACAACTAAACATTAACAAACTCCAAGATTGGTATGACGAATGGCGCATAGACGTGAATCCCACAAAGAGCGTAGCGGTCTTCTTTTCCCGTAAGAGAGGCCGCTCCGGTCCCAGTGGGAACGTCACGTTGCACGGCCAGGTCATACCGTGGAAAAACAGTGCCAATTATCTTGGAGTTACACTGGATAAAAGACTCACATGGATACCACACATCAAAAATACACTCACAAAAGCCCGGAAAATTTCCGGTGCTTTACACCCACTATTACAACACCACTCAAAAACCTCACTCAGAAACAAACTACTCATATACAAATCACAAATACGTCCCGTTTTAACTTACGCCTCAGCCATATGGGCCACTGCCAACACAAAGCGACTCGAACAATTCCAAAATGTCATGCTCAGAAGATGCACCAAAAGTCCTTGGTTCGTCAGAAATAGCATAATCAATACAGGCACGAAAATCCCCCCCCTGAGGAAACACATAGTCGATTTAGCCAAATCTTTTTTCTCCAAACTTGCTTCAAATCCGAACCCAAGCATAAATTGTCTCGGGCAAATAAGACCCGAAGACAACCCAACCTTCCCCCTCCCGATCTCCATAACACTCCCCCCTTGATGTGTGGGCTCTAATAAAAAATTACAAAGAGCAACCAAAAATACAAAAAAAAATAGTATTAGAAGTTATGCAAAAAGAAGCCAATCCACCCGGCATGCAAAAAACATCCAACACTTCAAAAAAAAAAAAAATCAATAAAATATCATATCTAAAGCCCTATATGTTGCCATAGGCAGCCCACACATCGGGTAGAAAAAAACCATCCTCCAGGTAACCATCACCTCCAGTTCGCGAGAGAGAGAGATTGGATTCTCTGAAACTCGCCCGCAACAATATGATATTGATGGCGCCGTCACTGTCGACGAAGATTATTTGAATGTGCGTAAATAATGTTTTCCAACTTTTTTGTTTTGTTTGAATTTCGGAATTTTCCAACAAATATTTTGCAAAACAAACGTTTTATTAAATCTTTTCATGCATTAAGGGGCAATAGTATTTAGGAGACGTTTTAAAGTGTAAAAGATGAGAAAAAGCTAGAAGAGTACAATAGCACAATGCAAATGTAATACTTTAAGAATTTAGGTATTTTTCTGAAAAAACCTTAATATTGTGTTATTAATTTAATACCATCGCAAAGAGCTTTTTAAAGTGGTTACATTTTCGATGTAAAAAAAAAAGTAACAACAAAATACTTTTAAGTATATTTTTGTGAGAGCGAATCATAAAACTCTTTTTCCACCAACACATAAAAATTCTCATTACTTTTTCACAATTCAAACAGGCCAACATTACACGTACGTATTTACTCCATCTTGTTTAGATTGCGTAATAGACTGCCAGTCAGTATCGGAATTGCCTGTGAGTGTATTACGGCGTGGCGCATGGTTCACGGGGCCTGGAAATTTGCATTTATATGAGGCCCTGCGCGGCTCGTAGGCCTTTTCGTCACCGCAATGAGCGCCAAAAGTCTCCGAGGGTGATGAGATTTAAACTTAAAATATTATCCGTCATTACTCCGGCCGGAGCTTATACTGAAATCACATTGAAATTTTCTTTCAGGGGAAAATCGCGAAATTTTCGTAATCATTTTTTGCTACTTTTGGCTACCTGCCGCTCGTGCTGGCAGAATGCATTAAAATTATTTTGTAAATTTGTAACTTTTGATGGAAAATTATAAATTCCGACGCTGTAATTTTTTGTACATCACTTCAAACATAGGAATTTGCTCACCGGTTTCGGCAGAATGGTGCCTATGCCAGGATAGATAATGATTAGCAAAACCATCCATCTAAAGTTTGAGTAAAATATACAACTACGATTAGGAGTTGATTAGGGAAGGTGCAACGGTTTAATCGACATCTGATACGAAGATAAGTTTATTGACTAGCTACTGATGAAGCCGAGAAACCCATTGTCGTGTTGGTATATGTGTAACTAGTATTGTACACTAAATCACATTATTTAAAGAATTTATGTTTTTCATGTTTTTCACTAAAAATATGTCAATTTTTTGTATTACATAATTTAATAAAAGCCTTCCAGAAAGCATCTATTATAAACGCGTAAAAAATAGTATTACTTTTAATATGAACCATCCCCCCGTTTTAACTTCAACGTTCAAATCCATCAAACATAAACCGAAAAATATTACTTCGAAGTTACACCTAATTTATTTTTTTCTGAAAAACACAAAACATTAATTCAAACATTTCACGAATATTTTTTGTATCGTTCTTGGGTTGGATTAAGTAAAGTTTAGCAGACCCGAGAAAGTTTGTCTCCTACGAACCACCCTGCAAACAGATCCCAGATTTCTTCGATCACTCTGAAGCTAATACAGTATTCCTTTGCTTCCTAATCTAGAAACACGATCTTAGCGAAAACCCATTTGAATAATGCATACGTCTCGTTGCCGGAATAAAACGTCTTATAAAATTGCTTCAGATTTGAAATTTTTTTTGTATCCTCAACACTGCTGGTGGAAATTTCCAGTAATTTGAATAACGTATAAAGTTTTGGTCTACTGCTGATTATATAATTGCTGTATAATATTATCCAGTTTATAATATAATGTAACAGTGAACCTAAAGTACACTTATTTGCAATATTATTCCATGTGACGTACCTCGCACAGTACCATCGGGGCAGAATTAACTCTACCACGATATCACAATTGTATACAATATCTCAACACAGAACTGTCCTACTGAAATGAGTGGCTAAGGTTTTGAGTAGTTTTATAATTTTGTGAATAACTAAATAAATATAATATGAACCTCAGTGGTGGGATGTCTGATCAACCATAATGCAAAAGGGTAATTAAAATATAACCAAATTCTGTCGGGCTAAGAATCATAGAATTGTTTTAGAAGTGATAAGTATCAAAATATTCAAAATAGCGTTGATGGCCGATTGGATGACAACGTCAAAGGTTATGGAGATTGTAACAACAAGGCATAAATTGAATGTCATATTTCTCTACTAGTGGTTCGTTTACATTTAATTAAAATTAAAATTAAAATTAAAATGAAAATTAAAATTAAAATTAAAATTAAAATGAAAATTAAAATTAAAATTAAAATTAAAATTAAAATTAAAATTAATATTAAAATTAAAATTAAAATTAAAATTAAAATTAAAATTAAAATTAAAATTAAAATTAAAATTAAAATTAAAATTAAATTTAAAATTAAAATTAAAATTAAAATTAAAATTAAATTAAAATTAAAATTAAAATTAAAATTAAAATTAAAATTAAAATTAAAATTAAAATTAAAATTAAAATTAAAATGAATATGAATATTTAAATGAAAATGAAAATAAAAATTAAAATGAAAATAAAAATGAAAATAAAAATAATCATAAAAATAAAAATTAAAATTAAAATGAAAATGAAAATGAAAATGAAAATGAAAATGAAAATGAAAATAAAAATAAAAATAAAAATTAATATAAAAATAAAAATAAAAATAAAAATAAAAATAAAAATAAAAATAAAAATAAAAATAAAAATTAAAATTAAAATTAAAATTAAAATTAAAATTAAAATTAAAATTAAAATTAAAATTAAAATTAAAATTAAAATGAAAATTAAAATTAAAATTAAAATTAAAATTAAAATTAAAATTAAAATTAAAATTAAAATGAAAATGAAAATTAAAATGAAAATGAAAATTAAAATTAAAATTAAAATTAAAATTAAAATTAAAATTAAAATTAAAATTAAAATGAAAAATAAAATAAAATTAAAATTAAAATTAAAATTAAATTAAAATTAAAATTAAAATTAAAATTAAAATTAAAATTAAAATTAAATTAAATTAAAATTAAAATTAAAATTAAAATTAAAATTAAATTAAAATTAAAATTAAAAATTAAAATTAAAATTAAAATTAAAATTAAAATTAAAATTAAAATTAAAATTAAAATTAAAATTAAAATTAAAATTAAAATTAAAAATTAAAATTAAAAATTAAAATTAAAATTAAAATTAAATTAAAATTAAAATTAAAATTAAAATTAAAATTAAAATTAAAATTAAAATTAAAATTAAAATTAAAAATTAAAATTAAAATTAAAATTAAAATTAAAATAAAAATAAAAATAAAAATAAAAATAAAAATAAAAATAAAAATTAAAATTAAAATTAAAATTAAAATTAAATTAAAATTAAAATTAAATTAAAATTAAAATTAAACTTAAATTAAAATTAAAATTAAAATTAAAATTAAAATTAAAATTAAAATTAAAATTAAAATTAAAATTAAAATTAAAATTAAAATTATAATTAAAATTAAAATTAAAATTATAATTAAAATTAAAATTAAAATTAAAATTAAAATTAAAATTAAAATTAAAATTAAAATTAAAATTAAAATTAATTGCTAAGGAGAACTTATAACATGAATAGAGCAATAACATATATATAAGACAAAATTGTAAATGTAATTTTAGTAAAATTTAAATGTCCTTTGATACATTAATAACTTAAAACAATAAACCACTTCTTGGTTTTCCACATATGCACATATAGCATGTGTGAGGATGCAATAAAACAAGTGCACTGTAGCAAAAATTCGTTTGTTAGATGGTTTTACTGGCCGGTTTGACGGTGGACGGGGAGGTGATGCACCTACCACCGGCCCATCCTACAACTGCCCGAAGACCTCATCCGGTACCGTGTTTTCATAATAAAGCTGGGTTAGTGAATCGATACCCGACAAACAGCTCGGAACAGTATTGTATATGGGCAGAAGAATATAAAGGGAACCGTTGTAATATTAAAAACATATAATTACATTAAAAACAAAATGACTAATCTGTCTACCATCGTGAGTTCTCAAGTAGGAACTGAAGACTTTCTATTTCTTCATATCAGTTAAAATTGCTATTATTGATACTTGTGGTAAAATTTTTCTTCTTCAATTCGTATTGAGTCATAAAAATTACCGTAGCAAAATTTAAACTCTTTTTATTTAAAAATTTAATTCATGGATTTCTTATTACTGGTTAATAAACGGTGATATAATGGCAAGCCCGTAGCTCATCAAGAATTTTCTGAACAATAAAGCTAAAATAAAATAAAATATATTATCTGTCTTCAATTTATTCATCAACACTTTTCAGCTAGAAACATCATCCCATTTGAGTAATAGAAGCTTGACATACGCTGTCAATAAATTATACAAATTCCTCGACACAATAAGTAACCTAAGTTAATGTGGCGGTTATTATTAAGTTTGATTAGTAGATGGATTTTCTAAATAAATCGGTTTTACCGAAAATATTATTGCATTTAAAATTGTGAACAACTTAAAATAGGGTAGATGTAAATAAATTCAAATAAATAAGTCGTCTCCGTGTGGCCTAACAATAGTTAGGCCGATGACTTTAAATGCCGAAACAGCTGTCACAATACTAAAATACTAGCAGGATTTAATAAATACATTATTATTCAATTTAAAATAAATTAATGGAGTTCTACGAATAGTTCACAATAACAATCAATGTGTGAGAAGTAATGGTTATAAGAAACAGTTACTTAAAAATCTTATCGACTTCATCTTCCTTTTTTCGTCGTTCGTTTCCTAACCCTTCCCGCTTCCGCAGGTTGTTCTAGCGCTGCCCTCTTCCCTTTGCCTAGTACTACCTACCACCTACCGCCTTGCAGCCTCCAGACTTCGCCGCCGCTCCGTTCGGCGTCCGTATAAATGTCGGAAGTTATTCTTCGACCTCGCTTAGCCCGAATGTATTGCAGGGGCCGGTCTGTAATTATAACGTCGTTTGGCCTGCCCAGTCGCCGCGCTCGCGCCGCATGCCCGCCGAATAAATAATCGGCGACTTTGGAAGGGAATGGATGGCGGTTAATGTCCGGATAACCATGGCGATTAAGCAAATTCGTGGCACGCGTGTGTGCGAAAAAAACGGACGATAAACGTCACGGACGATGTAAGAACGCGGACTTTAAGACGTGAATGTTGCGTATATGATGGCGAACTGTTTTTGTTATTGTCAAGAAGTTTCAATCATCCTCATGAATATTCCTGACATTATTTAAATTTACATTTGTAAATCGGTATTAAAAGCGCATTTTCTCACTGTACACATTATCGGGACAAATGACCTGTATTCTATGAAAATGGATATATAATATTAATGTATTCAGGGAGGGATCCATATGTGGTATCGGCAGATGAATTGAAGAGAGTTGCGGGCTTCGGATGGTGAGAGCTGCAAAGAATCGGCAAATAATACAGAAAAAAATAAATAGACTTGAGGAAGGCCTATATCTAAAGATGGACGCCAAAAGGCTCATGAAAAAGATGTCCTATGTATGGGTAGTAGAATCCAATTCTTTCCACACATGGAACGTAAGATAATAACTAAAAAAGGATGTACACTGAGGTGCTTAGTCACACTTCAATGGATGAATTTATGGTATAATGGCCTCATGAACTCCATCCAGACAACCATGATTTGATGATAACGATTTCATTGATTTTATTAAAACTCAACCATAGAACAAATGGCATTAAGATGAAAATGTACTGTTGCTTCATGGATGTTATTTGCAAACTAATAAAAAAACAATTTTCTCAAAGATAATTACAGTAACGGCCATCTCTCCAACCCACTGAGCAACTGCTCAGCCAAAAGTTTCCCTCAACACTGTTCAAATGCACAAATTCGCTCTTCCCAACGAAATTCTCGATCACATTTAGGATCAATTTAGGATATCGATTTTTATTGAGGATTACGTTCTCCTCAACAGAAGACTAGTTATAAAAGTATCAACAGGCTGAACAAATGTCACCGAAATTTCAAATATCATTATTAGTTTACAAAGAGAACCCAACTTATTTTAGTAATTGTATATCGTATAAGCTACGTTTTGTCTTGTTTTTTCATTCATCAAGAAACGTTAAATGTCAAATGTACGAAACGAACATAATGCTTTGCGGCATTATCAACAGTTAACACTTTATTATCCACATATTTTAACACACACGTTTGTGAAGCATAAAATGTTAGTTTATGTATTAGTTTTTAAAACTAATGATACTTATTCATAATAAGTATGATACAATATTTACTCATCTATGTTAATTTTACATTGAAAGTTTTTACTTTATTGTCTTAAAAGTGAGCGGCAACTATTTAATCGCGTATGAAAGTGAACAGATATTATTTTATACAAGCGGGCACCGCCACAGACAATTTAATATGAAAAATGCTTGGAAACAGGCAAATAGCGAATACTTAATAAAACACTTGGCTGATGGGTGACTGACCATTCGAAAAGTTGGGAAGAACAGCCCTAAGAATAACTTCATCCATTTTGGCGACATTGGTTAATTTTCAGATAAAACAACATGGACAATAATTTTTTTTTTCTCCAGTATGAAAAATGTTACAAGCCACCACTGTTTAGGGATGGGGCATGTTAACTAACTAACTAACTAACCATCACGCCGTTTCCCCGCAGGGGTAGGCAGAGAGGACGGACCGCCAAACAACTCGATCTTGGCATACACTTCTTTGCTTCATTCACATTCATACAACGCCTCATACATTCTCTTCTGTTATTCCGACTTCTGACATGGCCCGACTCGAGTATTTGATTCACTTGATCGTGCCATGTCTTCCTCGGGCGTCCCCGGGCTCTTCTTCCATTTACATTCGCGTCATATATTCTCCTTACACTCCTTTCTTCGTTCATTCGCTCTACATGCCCAAACCATCTAAGCGTCCCTTTCTTAATCTTGCTCACTACGCTTACGTCAGCCTTGCATTCTTTACGAATCTCAACATTTTTCACTCGATCATACATGGTTTTACCACACATTCGTCTCAGAGATCTCATTTATACAGCATTCAGTCTACTTTCATCCTTCCTGTGCCAGTTCCATGCCTCACTACCATACATCATGGTTGGTATCAGCACTCCATTGTGGACTGCTAGCTTCGCTTCCTTGGACAACTTTTTGTTTGCGCGAACCGCGTTCAGTCCTCCGTTAATGGAGTTTCCTGCATTCACCCTTCTTTCAATATCCCTATCAGTCTTTCCATCTCTCGTAAACATACTTCCTAAATACACAAACTCATCAACCTGCTCCAAGTATTCATCATTCACAACTATATTGCATACTGTTTTCGTACTCTCTCTTTCAAACACCATGACTTTGGACTTATTAACATTCATCATTAGTTCATTCTTCATACATACTTCGTTCATCCTAGATACGAGGGACTGTAGGTCTTCCATACTGTTAGCAATCAGTACCGCATCATCAGCATATAACAGACAACATACTTGCAGATTACTCATTTTCGCGCCCAGGCCCACCTCTTTCAATTCTTGCATACAATTATCCATGTATAGATTGAATAACCACGGTGACATTACGCAGCCTTGCTTAACACCTTTGTGATGTCAAACCACCCCGTAAAATCACCGTTTGCCCTAACACATGCAACGCTTCCCTCGTACAGCGATGCGATTGCCTGTGTAAGATTTGTATTCACACCATACTTAGACAACACCTTCCATAACTTTTTTCTGTCAACTCTGTCGTATGCTTTTTGTAGATCTACAAAAGCACAGAAAAGTTTCTGTTTTTTTGCCACAAACATCTCTGTGAGCATACGCAACGAGAAAATCTGAACCATGCACCCCCTTCCACTCATAAATGCGCCTTGCACATCCCATATTTTATCCTTTATTTTCATTTGTACCCTTTCAATCAATATCCTACCATACAGCTTACCAACTGAACTTAGCAGGCTAATAGCCCTGTGATTTCCACATTCCATGCGTGACCCTTTACCTTTGTATAGAGGCATGATTACAGCCTTTCTCCGATCTAATGGGGTGTAACCCTCCTCTAGACACTGGTTAAAAAGTTTGCATAACCATGTGAGAATTATACGGCTATTTTCTTTAAAGTATTCAGCAGCAATATTGTCGAAACCAACAGCCTTACCATTCTTCATACATCTAATTTATCTTTTAATTTCATCCATGCTAATTTTGGGAACATTCACCCTATCGTCAGTCATACCTGACTCGCCACTGGAATCTCTATCACTCGGATTGCTTTCGAAGACATTTGAAGTGTAGGTGTTACGGAGGAAGTGGCATCCTGATTATTTCAACTTTGCGTTGCCCTGATTCAAAAAGAGACCATGCGGGGTTTTAACTGAAAAAAACGAGCTAAATTACCTGTTTTCTAATTATGAATGCATTCTGCGGTTATAAAGCCACTGCACGCTAGTGGAGACAAGAAGTTGAGTTCTACGTATTCGCAGCTTTTCAGAAACATTTTCTGACAAAGTGTTTCTGTTTTACCGAACTATTAATTTATTTATAGTCTCCGCAGTTCTACGTCTGGGGATGCTGAGCGAGAGGTGTGTTTAAGGAAAAAAGGAGTAAACTGGATGTTCAAAAGATCTACCTTGTAGGAGAGAGGAAACGTAAAAGTCAGAAACTCATTCTACAACCAGAATGTTGACCACAAGAACGGATCCGTTATCTAGTCTTGCAAATGTACGAACGCGTTTGACGTCCAACCCATCGCTTCGGGAATCTATCAAAATAGATAGCCCGTTAGTGATTGTAGTCAATGGTTTTTAAGGTATCTAAGAGCTTCCGACCAGAGGTGACTACCGAACTCAACAGTGCGCTCGCATATGCAAGGTACGCGGCAGTTTTATGTTATTATATGTTATGTTATTATACATCGTTATTTATTTTTTACAACAAAATAGTTATTCACAATGTATAACGCTTCGATAATTTGAGCATGTATAGCGGATGAGCGGAGAAAGAGGTATAAGGAGAATATATGACGTGGAAGTAAACGGCAAAAGAAGTCGGGGACTCCTGTGGAAGACATGGCACGATCGAGTGAATCAAATACTTGAGTCGGGCCATGTCAAGAGTCAGGATAACAGAAGAGTATGTATGAGACGATATATTATGAATGTGAATAAAGCAATGAGTTTGTGTCGAGACGAAGATGTGTGGCGGTCTATCTTCTCTGCCTAACCCTCCGGGAAAACGGCATGATGATAATTAGTTAGTATTTCTATAATTTACTTCATTTTAAAGATGTTTTGCCCAAAAGTTTCATGCACGCAATAATATATTTCCTTAAAATTATGAACATGATTAATAATTGACTGTTTTCTTTGTTACAGGTATGTTCCACGTAAATGAAGCCTCCGCGATAACCAAGAAAGTTAGACATTTTCCGAGGTTAGTCTAAATACTTTCAAAGAAGTCCGTCCTGGGAAAAATAATGAATCGTTTATGCATTCTCAAATTATTAATTTGTGGTTTATTGCATGAGACTCATTTAGCCAAACTTTTCATTAGTATTTAATAAGAGATCACAGGGATTTTCTTAGCATAAATTAAAATTGCCAGTTCTAATTACCAGCTCATTATTTGGAGAGCAAATGAACTTTATACGTTAATTATTTTATGGAATCCTCGACGAGCAAATTAATATAAACTGGAGAATTTTCTTGTTGAGGTTTGATACGGTTCGAAAGCCTTCTTTGTAAAATGATCTGAACAAGGGTCGATAAAACATTTACGTGTAAGTCGGCTGAGCCAAGCTTCCGCGAATACTTTTCTGTTGAAAATATTTTTTTATTAACTATACTGAATATAATTCGAATACCGAAAGCTACTGAATATCTGAAAATTATTACATGAATCGTAACTTTATATTTATTGGATATCTACAAAGATAATTAGGCCTTCTAATTTTTAAAATTAGCATCTTTTCATGAGGCACAGATATCATTCATTTTAATTGAATTGTCACATACCACCGAAAAATGACGAAGGAATTTAATTTACTTGATTTAGCATTATTTTAAAAGAACGATCTCTTGTTCTCATAATCCATCATAAATGACTGATTAGTGGCCGAGTGGTCCAAAGCGTCGAGTTTTAGCACAGGCGCAGCAGCTTGAATTCTTTGCTAGCTAAGTCTTCAAGCATTCTTTTCGTTTTTATAAAATAAACATTAAAACTATTAGAATTAATAAGAAGTATTTTCTGTTCACGGATTTATAGCTATTTTGTGCCCGTCCATATTAATAAATTAATAAGAATTACTTTGTTTAAACCACTGTTTTTAATATATCTTAATATGAACATATTTCGAAATCAAAGTTTTCCTTATCAGAATGCACAGTATAAATTTATACTAATTATGTGTAAATAAATATATTCATATATATATAAATTTATACTCCGTATCCTGATGAGGAAAGTTTGCTTTCGAAACATGTTCATATTTATAAATTTAAAACAGTGGTGTAAACAATGCCAAAATAACTATAAATCCGTGGAAGAAAATACTTATTATTAATTCTAAAAGTTTTAATGTTTATTTTATAAAAACGAAAAGAATTCTTCAAGACTTAGCTAGCAAAGAATTCAACCTGCTGCGCCTGTGCTAAAACTCGACGCTTTGGACCACTCGGTTTTTAAATCAATTCAATTTATCACTGTTAATTATCAAAAAGCGCAGTGCATTTGATGCAACATAATATGAAATTTGATAATACAATTATTAGTTTATCGTCTAATTTGTTTAAATTTTAATGTTAGACTTTTAAAATTCAACTCAATTTTTCACCTGTTGCTGGTACCAACGATGTATTATACTGTTCAATGCCTTATTTTATGTGATAATTTTTTAATACACCAATACATATACATTTTTATAAAATCTACTTTCAAAACATTACTATCGTACTTGTGTGTGATTTTAAAACACTCACTAAAATCTTATTATACTTATTAATGTAGGTATATGTATGTGATGATAACATTAAATTCTGTTTACTGTCATATCTTGTGATTTTTTTTTGTTTGTTTATTATTATCACTTTTTTTTGTTAATATCATTTTTCTTATTATCACTTTATGTCATATTTTATCTTTCATATTTTCGCTACCACTTTTAAGAAAATGATTAGCTTATTTTTTGTTTAAAATGAAAACTTTCACATAAGCCATAGAAATGTGATAAAAAACTGTTATAATACCCACACACAGGCTTTGCCTCTGTGGTTTTTTTGTTAACATATTTAATTTTTATCATATTTTCTGGCATTCTCAAACTTTTTCAAAATGTAACAAAAATTTTTAAAAAAATAATAAAAATATATATATTTATTTCATTTTAATCATTGAAGATAATATTAACAAATCTCAAAACGAAACATGAAACTGAAAAGACAGAAAAGAAAAAGATATCGATAGCAATTGGAATTCGAACCCAGGACCTATTCGGGACCTTGCGCTCTAATCTGCTGAGCTACAGCTACCCCAATCCGTCCGGATATGTTTAACGGTAACATACTTCAATTTCTGAGAACTGTTGATATCATCTTCAATTAATTCCCTTATATTTACTTTTTATCCTGACTACAAGATTCCACCGAATTTATTTGTAATCTTTAGATAGTATCTCGAATATAAATATCCGATGTTTTTATTTATATGGGACATCTGTTGACTTTTTCTATAAGTCTAGGATTAATATTCAATTTTGGAATAACTTGTTGAAGCTTGTTAACCTCATTGCAACATATTTTTAATCAATGAAAACAATATTTCATTAGACGGATATGCCATGAGGTCCTGGATTCGAATCCCAGTTAGACTAATGGTTATTTTCAGATTCATTAAATAAATAAATATATGAATATCTGTATTTTCAGTTATTTAATTAATGTAACTTATTTTTAATAATTGATTTTTTCGATCCGTAAAAGAGTTAGGTATATAGGTGAACCTATTTGTTCTGTTTTTTTTAACCGCTTAATGGTAAGATTTAAGTAATGTATAGGTACTGTATTTATTTATTAATAAATATTTAAACAACGTTTTATTTTAATTAAATTACATGCGAATAGTTTTTTTCAGTTAATTCACGTCCTATTATAAATAACAAAGGTGTAATACGTGGAATGGAAGTTAGAGTATAAAATAAACTTTTTGTATTGAAAAATAATTAAACGCAACCTTAAATAATTATTAAAGGAGTTTTAACGTGCTTAAGTTGGTAATTAAATTCCGCAAAATTAAAAAAATCGACATATCACGCAGCGCAACCTCCTGTCGGTATAAACGCCATCCAGAATAGTCAACCATTTGCAGTGAAAGATGTGTCTGGAATCCCGGGGGTTTTAAATTAGGCGGGAAAGTAATTAGAGGGCTGACGACCATTTAGTGATGCGCGGGACGGCTGGAGATTAGGGTGGCAACTGGCAAACCTCATTTAAAACTATAATAGCGAGTAGCTACCTGCCGTGTGCATGAACGAGCCCTCTCGCGTTACCCTTTTTTCAATGATAATTGCATATTACGGTCTCTCATCACCACTGTGTACAATTGCAATTACGTGATGTGTACGCGAAGGGTTTTCAAAAAGGAACATTACTATTTTTGTCAAGAGCGTAAAATAATGAAAGGTTTCACGTTTGCCTTTATGCGAGTCGGCTTCTACACTAACCGTGGGTTTTGTGCCTTTGAATTTATCATTCGTTTTATTTTCAACTCTTCTGTTCCTTTCTCATTTCAAGTTTTGAGCAACGAGCGGTTTTGATATCGCCATAGATTCGTCAAATAAAACCTTCCGACAGTGAAATATCTTACGACACATTAACGTTTACTACTGTATTAAACTTTACGATCGTGTCCAAAAAATATATTGAAATCTTTACTCGCGTCCATTTGTTATGGCGAACAGCATTTACGGAGGAAAGAAGGTAGCCATTCTTTTTCATTAATTTTGTATTGCTTTTGCAACCAATTTGCATAAGATCGTTAATATATGCATTGTGATCAGTTTTACTTGACCAACTAGTTCACTACCAATGAACGTGAGAATTTATGTATACTGATCAAAAAATGGTCAACGTTGTCTTCTTATGATAGAATTTGAACTGCCTTTGTTAGGTTTTCATAGCGCGGAACCAAAAACATTATAAACTTTGTTTCCCAGTTAAACTCTATTTGCGTTGAAATATAAAAGTATTGAAAATTTTTACTGACAGAACTGGTTTTACGACTTATTTTTTTTTTCTTGTTTTTATTCTTAGGAGTGTTCTTGGTCATAATTTAAAGAGATGAAGAAAAAAAGAAAAAGTGAATTTGTCGGAGTTCAAACATAGAAGATACGGAATAGTGAATAGCGGGGCAATTCTAGATACTTAATTTTTTGAGAAATATTAAGATGAGAATTTTTTTTAGAAAGAACAACAAAAAAACACGCGATCTAACGTTCCCCTTCTTAACCAGTAAGTGCAATTGAGGCATTTTGTTGATAGGTTGCAACAGATCTCTCGATGGCACATTCACATTCGAATTGCACTGGTTATTTTTTAGGTCTAATTTTGTGCTTTCCTTATATATATGTAATTTTCCTCGAGCTTCAATACATTAATATAGAAATATGGAGTTCCGAGCTAAGGCAGTATGGG
>JAHDVE020007839.1:0-10701 GCA_022606495.2 Halesus radiatus
CCAATCTGAGGATTATTGCAGGCTATACTCGTTCCGTTTGGCTCGGGGCAACGGTGCTTCCACCATCCACCATCACACAGGAATCTCTATTCGAAGTGCATCTCCGCGATTTGAATGACAGCCCTGTGTGTGGTTGCCGACGCGGGCAGAACGCCATCGCATTGTTTTTATTGTGCATTTTGCGCACAACACGCATTCCATAAGTTGCAGTCGAGTTAAATGACCAGCAATCAGTCGGCGAAGACGTTCACTTGCCACCGCCGGATATCTTATATAATACGTATATAAACGGGTAGATACAGGATACAGGCATACCGCTGATAGCTCCGTTGTAACTTCTCCCCCTCATAAACGACGCAAGCAACTGAAAGAGATGTAGCAAGAGAGCTCTCAGCAGCAGAGCCATACTTCAATAAATTGTCATTATGAGATATTTACGCGTAAAATAGGGTAGATCGGCATCGCGTAAAAGGGGGAGATCGTTCAATAAATACTCCTCGTTCAATTGATAACATCGTGCAAAAGGGGGTAAATGCTGGATGCCTAATAAATTGGAAATCGATTAAGATTTTTACGCGTAATTCGTGCGGCTACTGTAGTTGATCTTATTATTTATTAACTAATGTAACTCATGGTGAAGGGTTCAGGTAATTATTTTGACTGATTATTTTAATCAACGTGTGTTTTCCATTCGACTTGAGCTGAAACCACGTCCGAAAGCATCTAAGAATTTACTCGGTAAATGTTGGAACATTTTTTGATACTTGAATCGATACTAGTGATTTATCATCTTTATTTATTTTGTAATAGTTCGCCAGATTAATTAACCAAGAGCTTCTTAAGTTATTACTATTATGTAAACCCCTTTCATTGGTTCAAAATCTGCGAATTTTCAACTCTCTGAGAAGCACTCGTTACGAGTACATCTAAACATGTTCGGCTGTCAGGTTTATTTGTATTTCAATTCATTCTCGGGCGTTACCTTTGTCAGTTTATGTTCGGCTACTGTCAGTTTATGTGGGATGAGGACAAAAAGAGTTCCGTAGAGTAGATTGTAGAGTACCCGGGAGGCAATACTCGGTGTCAGCACTTCGTATGGCCCCACCTGCCATCGCTCGGGCTTTTACGAGCGGACAAACACGTCGGTAAAAACTTATATCAACAGGAATTCCTCGTCGAATACTACAATGAAAGAAAATGCTAACGGATGTTTGTACGTAGTTTTTATGTATCACACGTTTTTGCTTACATGCGAGTTCGGTTTAAGGACAAAGACAATACACGTGAACCGACTTAGTTTAATTAAGCTTGGGAAATTAAAGAGGGAATACAGTCACAATGATTCTGTTATAAAACGTAATTAGAAGATTCCTATTCTCTCTGATTCTTGACTTTCGAATATTCCATTTTAAGGCTTTTTAATGGAAGCTCCGCTTTTTACCATTTCTTAGCTGATTAGGACGATACTAAAAAGGAAATACCAACAGAATGTATTCCATCGTTAGATTTCTACTGTATCATAATGAGTTAGTCTCTCCAATAATCACTTTGAAAGCTCTAATGAAAGCTCTGCATTGTAACTATTTCCTGACTGATACTGTGGGTTATTACTTCATTGTTTTGATCCCGTGAACTTGCGAGCTTTATGCATTAATACTTCGGTTCAATAAATTGAATAATTATCCAATTACTTGTTTAATTTATAGCCTTTAACTAGATAACTATGTACGGACGAATATGTCAAAGGTCATTTATTCCATTAGCATTAACTTACATTCTCTAATTCATCTTCACTAGAATAGTATCTCGTATCTGCCCGCAATTCTACTCGCTTTCAAATTAAGCTCTCGATACTTGGTATAGTTCGTTATTTTATGTTCTTTCTTCCGAATTATCAAAAGCAATTTCAATGCTTTCTGTGAGTACCTCTATATTCTGGTGAAACATTGATACAATTTAGAAAGATTTTATTAATCCTATCAATGGAATTGCACCCGTATCATTTTCAATTGTTACATAGTTTGTATTAATATTCTTTTACACATATAAAATAATACATCTCTTGTTTTTTCACTTTCTTAGATGCAAAGTTATCAAAATATCTTTAAGTTTATTTAAATATCCTTCTAAAGTTTTCTTATCCCCTGGACCACAATAATAATACACAAATATAAGTTTATATTAAACATTTGGGACTTACTTCGTCATTAAATAAGCTCTTAAACTTCCTCGTCTAGCCATTAAAAGCTGAAAATAATAATATTCGTAGCGTGTCGAACGACGGGAAAGAGTGACACGGGCGAGGAAAGATGCTTCAAGAAAAAATACATTCAGAGTTAGCGGAGCGCTTCCACTCTGCCGGAAGGAAGCTTCACATTTCTTTTATTTCATCTTCCAGGGATAGGGCACGAGCAGACGAGAAGCTACAAGAATCAGTACTACTGTAATACAAGTGTAGTCTATGGGAGGGGACTAGGATACCTCCTGCTACTTCTGTGCTCCTGGCACCAGGATATTTTAGTATCTAATTACTGAGAGCGGCTTGCCGCAGTATGTAAAGATTCACCTTCAGACAGACAGGTTTGTTTATTTAACAATGTTCCCTACAGCGTTCAGGGAGTTATTTTCACAAGCATTCAAATTGTTATATATAATTTTTATGTCATTCTATACTCGCATATTTCTATCAAATCTACTTTATTTTCTGTGTTTGTTTTATTTTATTGTGGTCACATCGGACACCTGCTGGCATATTATATTGGACTAATTTACATTTCATGCTGAAAATTAATTTTGTATATTAAATCGTAATGGTAAGATTTCTCGCCTACGCATACCGACCAAAGTCGTGGGCCCGAGATATTATTTGTAGGAACATGTTGATACGTGCAAAAATTCAAGCTGCGTCCATCGGTTTACGAGTAAAGTTTAATTATGTCTTAATTCTCAGGATTTATTTCGTGAATGAAATTTAACTTATCTACCTTTAACCTTTTTAAATAAATTGGTTGTGGTTGCGAAATAAAATCATTTATGCCTTGTTATACACTGTTAAAGCGTACTTTATTTGTGTTAGTATAAATACCTTTCAAACTCTCATAACAGAAACAACATTAAAATTTAGCAGCAGCTCGAACCGAGAAAATAGATGGTTCACAATAAGATAAATATTAATTCTTCAGAACCATTACGCTTTCATCCTGTTATTTGGTCGAGTGAGCTAAAACGCCAGCGAATGAAGCCCCGTAAGTTAATTTCCATGCTCATTTACTGAAAGAAAAAAGCAAAAAGTATTCATGGCTCGAGCCCGCTTTTTAATTCTATTCATGAATTCTAATTTAGTTCCACAACATAACTATTACGAAGTGGAACTAATCTCAGTTTTTACAAAGTAATGCGTGCGTAACGCCCATCATTCTTCATTGAATTGTTTTACTAGACAATCTTCAGTTTTTTTAATGGATTTGATATGGCGTCTCTTTTTGTCGTGTCAATTATTTTTTCAATCTAAAAGAAGGTGCCTCGACATTATTTTTTAACCATAAGCGCTAAACGGTGACACCTTTTGTATAGGAAAGTTATTTAATATAGAATAGAAGCACCGAAATATTGTTAACATAAAAATAAAAAATAAACTGTATGAAATCGCTTTGATCGCCTTGGCTCCTCTTGGATGTTCTGAATAATAATTGTGGCATCGGTTGGATGCTTTTATTAAACAATATCGTGTTTAATAAAAACTGATACCAACCCTGATGTATGGCAGTGAGGCGTGGAATTGGTAGAGGAAGGATGAACTAAACTGAATGCCGTAGAAATGAGATCTCTGAGACGAATGTGTGGTAAAACCATGTATGATCGTGTGAAAAATATTGAAATTCGTAAAGAATGCAAGGCTGATGTAAGCGTAATGAGTAAGATTAAAAAGGGGACGCTTAGATGGTTTGGACATGTGGAGCGAATGAACGAAGAAAGGAGTGTAATAATAATAATAATAATTGGATGATTTGTATAGCGCCGTTTTTCTGAAAAATCACCTCAAGGTAAGAAGAATGTATGACGCGAAAGTGAATGGAAGACGAAGCCGGGGACGCCCGAGGAAGACATGGCACGATCAAGTGAATCAAATACTTGAGTCGGGCCATATCAGAAGTCGGAATGTTTGAGACGATGTATGAATGTGAATGAAGCAAGAAGTGTATGACAAGATCGAGTTGTTTGGCGGTCCGTCCTCTCTGCCTACCCCTGCGGGGAAACGGCGTGATGGTTAGTTAGTTAGTATATTGTGTTATGTGCTCACGCCTTATAATTGAGTAATAAAACGTACGAATAAATCACTATAATTACGTACACACGATTACCTCCTTAAGTTTCTTGTATTTTACAATAATAAGTTTATAACACTTGAAACATAAAGTTTTTATTGACGTGGACATAAATGGAACACGCCGTTTTATGCGGCCTGTAAAACTGCAATTATGTAAGATTTGTAAAGTCTAATAGATATTCTGTACCCACGTCTGGGGTCGTTTGTATTCCATCATCTTCCCATCTGAGTGCCCGTTCACTTAACTTGGTCCATTTAGTATCATCCCGCGGCGGCTATTAACCCTTTCATGGTCACAACACACATTATTTATACCCCGAAGAACAATCCTTTGAAAATATCAGACTTCCGAGTACCGTCATAATCCCAGTTTTATACCGCAGCTTTCAAAGTTATTAGTTTACTTGGTGCTTTTCAAGGCTTTTGTAGATACCTATCTGATATAGTAGGTAATTAATTAACTAAATCCAAAATCTAATTATGTATTATGCTATTTATAACCATAACTGTAGGCGTTGTTTGATCACTCAACTCAGCGCTGGTGCAGCTTTTTGTTACAAATGACAGTTGTTGTTGGCTTGACATTTACACGATGTTTACTTTTTATCGTGGACTGACGAAATATGATAATTCATCATTGCGTCAAATATGCCCCTAAGTGAATATGGCTTACCTTTCTTAATTAATTTAGTAACTTAATTCCTGTGAAGTATTTATGATTGGATTATTTACTAACTCGTACTTCACGCCTGGCCTCCATCTTCATCTTGAACGTTTAAAACTGGGCGACAACCCTATAAGTTTATTACCATTCGCGTGAAGAGATTGTCGTAATAAAAATGTCCCAAAAATTATTAAAAAAAAGAAAATAATAATACGCAAGTACTGTATCGAACGTAACGGCGCATCTCTCATATGACCAAGATGACGCTGTCTAACGCCATATTTACAGACCGCCCCCTCCACGCCGCTCGCTAGACTGACAGAGGCGGGGCACAATACGCAGTATTTACGTTTAATCCCCTCATTAGAATTTGTTAGATTGGTCACAAGTTTAAAAAAAATTTTGTCAATCAAGAAGATTATGTCAATAAAAATAAATAATATGTACCAATCTTACATTAAATATTTAGGTGCTTGGACTAAAAAAATCATTGAAAAGATGTCTCAGAAACTAACTCCGCTTACTTTTATGTAAAGAATCAGACGGCGAAGGGTTTAGTGCTCATCCAGTGACCAAAATAAACGCAAAAGTAGGTACCTTCTTAAGTCGTGTTATTTTTGTGCCCAACACTTGGTTCTTCTCTACTCTTAAGCCCTCGTGACATGGTATTTTATGTTATACTTCATGGTACACTGAGGAGCTGAGACCGTTATATAATCTTTGAGCACAAGTTTTCTCTTCTGCAAATTATTGTAAAACCTCGATTAATTTGAAGTAATCCTAGGTTATTTCTTGCTAAAGAATCCTTAATTTTAGAGATGTGTTTATCCGCTTAGAACCTTTTAACCTTTGATAATTAACAATTTCCTACAAATTATGGTATTTGCATTTCAAACTTCGACAAAGTATTCATTTATCAAGGAACTACTATTTATATGATACGTCATATGTATAAATAGTTTCATGTTATATAATGTTGTAATGTCGATAAAAAACTTTTTAAACAACAACTTTTTTCAGTAAAAAATTCAAATTAATAATATCAAAAATTTTAACCTAATAAATAGTATGCCTTTTAATACAGCACTTCAAAATAAATTACGATTATTTTTGTCTCTGGAGAAACGTTATAATAAAAATATATAACTCACTTTTATCTGTAGATGGTATTCATTTCCTATAAATCCATCCAAGGTTATGCAGAAGAAGTGAAATTTTTCTAAACGGCGAAATGTATTATTTCTATCGAATCCAGCGAGCATTGTGCAATAAGACATGTTCGAAGATCGGAAAAAGGTTGACCTGTTTTCGACATCGGTGCGACAAGGGTCAATATAAAATAGGATTTGCTGTCCCGTTTTCCTATTCGAGACCCTTCTTTTAAGGTTTCCCGGTCATCTGGTCGTAACTCTTGTCCAATCTTAAACATAAAGCAGAAATCTGTTTGTTTGAATGAATCAGCAAAAACTTTAGATCTGTGGACGTTCGGAAATTTACACAGTTTGTTCTCTCAGAAATTTATAGATTTTTATCGGGACTCTTTTCAGCAAGAATTCGTTATTTCCATGATCTGTGCTTTGAATTCTTTCTTTTACTACCAAAAACAAACACTGTATTATTTATGCCATATTTTTCAACGAGAAAAAGATTTTGACAAAATTGTGTTTAGATCTTGAATGCCACCCGCTAGTAAAACTAATTTATCTAAAAATAAAAAGAAGAGTATCCCGGACGGTGTTTGTTTGTTTTGTATACGAATCAACAGTTTTAATCCGAGCTTGATGAAAATTTTCACACTTGATCTTCAAAACAAGAGGGAGGTCACTGTCTACAAGAAATTTAGAAAAACCACCCCTTACCCCTTTCCCATCCGTTAAAGCAGAATTTTGTTACTTGATGGAATTTCGCACACTTGACGTTTAAAATAAAGGAAAACCGCTGGGTGGGGACAGGGGTGGAGGTAACACATCGCAACCTCAAATACTCCAAACCATTCATAACCCCAACCAATGCCGGGTAAGCTATAAAATTATAAAACACCATTTTTGAAAAAAAAATTTACGTAAACTCACCAAAACAAAATCTCTAGAAATTGTTACGTAGTAAAGGCTTAAGAAAAAAAAAGTTTGACTAGGTGAACTAGTTCGGACACAACCATGCTTTTATTGGGACAGTAGGTATAACAAAACATTGACTGTTTTCCAAATATTTACCTATGTAAATTGCTTAGTTTTATACGAGATTCTTCAATTGGTTTGATTTCGTACAAGGAAATCGTATCTTACAATAATTTATAGTCATTGAAAGATGAATGAAAAACGAGGAAAGTTGTGTGTTCTTGGTTGACAGGGAAAAGGTACAGTTTCCGGTAGGATCTGATGATTCATCGCTTCGGTTGTACTTAAACACCCGAAAAGTTTACTTCAAGATACTCTCAACACCATTTCCTGTTTAAATGGTTCTCCGAATTCGTATTTCCGCAAATACACGTCAGGAATAGAAAGAAAAGACTTTTTCGCCTGAAATATATACAAAACATACATTACCCCGGCGAATTAAAACAAACTGTGCTATTTTCTGTGAAACCGGTCGAGAAATTTTCGAGAAAAAAGGACAGGCAGACAAATAAACATTCATTTTTATATATATCTAGATAGATTTGGAAAATCACCCGTTTTCTGAATTCTACGAATTGTCGTAGTATTCAGATAAATGTGAGAAGAATGGTAGGTCTATGTAGCAATATGGTTTATATATTTTTACTTTATTTCTAGAGATTACAGACAGTGGTTACTCGTGATTTTTTTGTGCTAAAGTGCTAACTTTGGTGTTGCTTTTTTTTTAAATTTTAATTATAAGACATAGATTTTACAGTATTATTAACTAAACCAAAAAGTAGTCATTCAAAGCTGCCACATGGCAGCTTCTCTACAGGTTCTACCGTCTTTCTTAAAATAAGAAACATTGTCTGCTCCAGGAAGTCTTCGGATCTGGCCCAAGGTTGTAAATCTTGGACTTTATGAATAGACTGAATAATGTCACGACAATCTTGATGCAGATAGGTGATTGTTACTCGTGAAATGAAAACACTACCGTTATTAAAACTTTTTATGTATTTTTGACGATTAATGCTTTAATGTTTTAACGAGGCTTGAATCTCTCTACGGGAAGTTAATAGAGGCCGTTGTTTACTGAGAATTCCATGAAAATGGAAGGATGAATATGCAGTTGATTTCATTTATAACTTTGACATTTACCAAACCATAGAAATGGTACAATGACTTGAATCTGAGAAATTGTCTATTTTTGGCTGCGTTTGCTGCATTGAGTAAAGAACTGATGTCTATTGACGTCTATTGAGTGCAGCCACATACATTAAAATTATTGAAACAAAGAATAACATTGAATGATTATCTTGCTATAAATACTAAACAAACAATAATCATTGGATGATTTATACAGCGCCGCTTTTGTAAAAAAATCACCAAAGGGACGCTGTTCAAATATTACTTGCTAGGGTTTCTCTTATTATGTATAAACATATGCAGAAACATACTTACCTCCACCTTAACACATATAATTTTGTATTTTAAATTCAAATAAAATGCCAGTGAAATTGGTCAAGTTCATTTGTATGTAAGTTGGTGATGCAGTATTTTGAATTTTTGCAGTTTGAATTCTCCGAATCGTGCGTCAGGTGAAGCTTACGTCGGCAACATCAATAGGAAACTTTGATTAATTGAAATTTCAACATGTTTTTTATTACCATAGTATTTACGATATTTTAGATGGAAATGCATATGTTTATGATGTAGATTTTTTTTTGTACTATATTATATACAGTATAGTATATTATATTATATACAATTTCACAGATTCGATTCCTTCCGCAAGGTGAACATTTATGATATATTGATGGATGTTTATTTTCATTTGATGTTCGCATTATAAGGGCGCCACTGGTCCTATAACTAGGTACTGTGGTAATAACTGTCTATTATGAAGTTTATGAACTTTACATAAATGTATTTACAGCAGTTGTAAGAAATATTCATAAAGGTTGTCCATTTTAAGGGTGTTGTTACTTAATAGCTTTATCCAATAATAATTTAATGATGTTTTACTGGAGGTTATAAACTTGTAGAGTTTAATATCTGCTATTAATGAATAGCAGATATTAAACTCTTATGTCATATCGCAATTACGGAGCAAGGTTTCAGTTTTTCAGTTTCAGTTTAGATAAATGGACGTTTATTGAAATAACGTAATACAGTTTCATACAATACGGCACGTTTTGATATAAGTACAATATATGTTACATAATTATATTATTGTATGGTTTACATTACCTACCTCACTAGGTGAAACCTGTTCTGAGGTAACTTCAGTACAGGTAACAAATTCTCTGCGGTATTTCTATTATCGATTCCTTACTCGACCGAGTAAAGTTATTTCATCACACCGTTGGATTTATTGATTGCATGGGAACGTACCATTTGGAAGTGGTAGTGCTTCCTGTGGTAGGTTAATCAGGTCTATTTTCACAGTGATAAATGTAAGATCTACCTGAGGCTGAGTAAAATGCGTAGAACCGAAATTGATTAGATAGGTACTGTTTTGTGTTTTTAGGTGATATATATTTATGAAAACGAATTAAGTCATTTAAAAAATATGCATTGTGCACTTATCTTAAAATTAATTATTATTAAATTCTTCTTTTTGTTAGATAGGGTTCACTTATTATTGTATTACATATTTATATTTTTATGTGATACTTTTACTGAATGGTACTATTGCACCAGTGCAACACAGGTATTTTATTCCATTAATTAAATGAAAGGACACTTGGAATTAATCCACTTTTATTTTGGTATAAATACATAGACTAGTTTCGATTCGACCCAATCATTTTAGGACATAAAAATATACTAATTAAATAACAGGAGTGTGCATGTACATATAGTGGTAAATGATATGTTTCTATTGTTATATTGTTGTCTCCCTCGTAATATTGTATATCTCTTTTCCCCATTTTTCTAACTATATATACACACACAACTGTTATTTAAATAGTATATTCAAAGTCGCAAAACACCTACCTATATCTAGGAATAACTTTGTTTAACAATCTTCCTTCTAATCTTAAAATTATAGAAAATATCCACGAATTCCAACATAAATTATAACATTATCTCAAACTACTGTAACAGTCTTTTATTTTTTATTAGTTTTTTTTGTCTTTTAATTTTACCACACAAACCTTGCGTTTCTTTTATTTTCCTTTCTTTTCTTTTCTTTTCTTTTCTTTTCTTTTCTTTTCTTTTCTTTTCTTTTCTTTTCTTTTCTTTTCTTTTCTTTTCTTTTCTTTTCTTTTCTTTTCTTTTCTTTTCTTTTCTTTTCTTTTCTTTTCTTTTCTTTTCTTTTCTTTTGTTTTCTTTTGTTTTCTTTTCTTTTCTTTCCTTTTCTTTTCTTTTCTTTTCTTTTCTTTTCTTTTCTTTTCTTTTCTTTTCTTTTCTTTTCTTTTCTTTTATTTTCTTTTCTTTTAATTTATTTTCTTTTCTATACTATTACCATTGATAAATTACTAAATTTACACGACTAATTCATATTTTCCTGCTATTGTACAACAATGTTTTAAGTTATGATCTAATTATTTAAGCGATAATCCCTCAACAAACACAAGAACCTTATTTCTTTATGGTGAGGAACA